>PVKE010003146.1:0-74938 GCA_004027555.1 Craseonycteris thonglongyai | reverse complement strand
AAAATGCCCTTCGATAGATGACTGGATACAGAAGATGTGGTACATTTACACAATGGAATACTACTCAGCGATAAGAAATGATGAAATACAGTCATTTCTGGCAACATGGATGGACCTAGAGACCATCTTATTAAGCGAAATAAGTCAGAATGAAAGAATCCGGAAAAATATGACCTCACTTATAGGTGGAATATAAAACGAAAAGTTACAAAGACACAGAGACCTATGGACACACCCAATAACTTGGTGATTGCCTGAAGGAAGGGGAGGAGGGGGGAGGGAGAGAGGGAGGGGAGGTGGGAGAGGGCACCAGCATTATGGACACTCTCAATGGTTTGGTGTTTACCTGGAGAGGAGGGAGGAGGGAGGAGGGGGGAGGGAGAGTTGTGTGGGGAGTGGGGAGTGGGCACCGAATGTATGGGGTTGGAGGGGGACCTGATTCTGGGAGGTGGGCACATAATGCGATGAGCATGGGTGATGTGATGTGAACTTGTACATCGGGAAACTATCTAATTGTTACCAACCAATGTCACCCCATTAAATTTAACAATAAAATATAATAATATTTAAAAAAAAAATAGATGGGAATCTTAGGAGGTGAAAAAAAAAAAAAAGAAAGAAAAGAAATGATTAAAGAAGCCCTCTTTGACTATTAGTAGGAAGACTCTGAGATATATTGTTGATCTAAAAAGTATGGGAAGCCCGTATGACTCAGTGGGTTGAGTGCTAGCTTTGCAGCTCCAGGGTCCAGGGATCAAGTTCCTGTCTGGGTCCCGGCCCTGGCCTGTGCAGACCCATATGCTGAGCTGGGGTGTGCTTCTCATGTGGGAGGCCCCCAGTTCGGTTCCTGTCCTGCACTCCCCTCCTGTCCACCTGTGTGGAATGAAACTGTGTTGAAACTGATGATGTACCACTGTAAAGACTGCGCTGGGCCCTCTCTCTGTCAAACAATAAAAATAAATACTTAAAAAAATAAAAGGAAAGTGAAGAAGAGTGTGGTAGTTCATTATTCTTTGTGTAAAAAAATTGGGGGGCTGCGAAAGGAATACATTTAAGTATATGTATTTGTTCAGCTATGCATAGACAGAGGAGCCATAGGAAATGGGTAACAGTGGGTGTCATGGGAGGAAAAATGGGCAAATGGGGAACCACACGGGGAGAAATCATTTTTTCACTAAGCACCCTTCAAATCTTTTGAACATTGTACCATGTAAATGTGTTATCTACTAAAAATTAAAATAAAAAATAAATTTAATTGTAAAGATTATGAGGCAACATTAGAAAATTGCTTATATGATAGGTGGAAAAATAATTTAAAAACTGTATTCAAGTAAGACTATAACTATGTAAATGTGTTAAAATTTCTATCTGTGCAAGGAACATTCTAGAAATATTTATTTTCTTTTTTTGTGATTTTTTCTAGAAATTTCTAAAAGATGTTGATTTTTTAAAAAAGATTTATTTTGTTGTTTTTGACAGAGAGAGAGAGAGGCAGAGACAGAGACAGAGAGAAGGGGGAGGGCCCAGAACAGTCTCCATAGTTGTACATCATCAGTTTTCAACATGGTTTTGTTCCACACAGTTGGATGGGGGCCTCGCAAGCATGGGAAGCACACCCTAGTTCAGCATATAGGTCTACATGGCTGGGGCCAGGATTCCATCCTCAGTCCCTGGGGCTGCAAAGCGAGTGCTTAACCCACTGAGCCATCCCAGCTTCCCCAAGATGTTGATTGTATTATTAGAAAAAAGTTAGTGACACTACACACACACACACACACACACACACACACACACACACACACACACACACACAGTTGTATATTCTGTATAATCTCAATTATGAAAACAAGGCATGTTGGGATGCTGGGGTAGCTCAGCAGGTTGAGCGTTTGCCTTGCAACTACAAGGTCTGGGGATTGAATCCTGGCCCTGGCCCGTGCAAACACATACCGTATTTTCCGGCGTATAAGACGACCCCCTAATTTTACAGTTAAAACATAGGTTTAGGCCTATATTCGCTGTATAAGACTACCCCCCACTTCCGAGGCTGTAGTCTTATACAGCAAATATAGGCCTAAACCTATGTTTTAACTGTAAAATTAGGGGGTCGTCTTATACACCCGGTCGTCTTATACGCCGGAAAATATGGTATGCTGAACTGTGGTTCAACCGGTAACCGCCATGATGGCTTGGTGGCGAAGTTTGTCACCTCCCATGTGGGAGGCCCCCAGTTTGGTTCCCACCCTTCATGGCCCTACATCCCACCTGTGTGGAATGAAACTATATCACAACTAATGACGTACAACTATGGAGACTGCTCTGGGCCCTCCCCCTTCTCTCTCTCTCTCTCTCTCTCCTTCTCTCAAACAATAAAATAAATCTTTAAAAAAATGCAAAAAAAGATGGAAAGAAATATTCAAAATTTCACAGTGGTTGTCTCTAGATGTGAGATATTAGGTGATTTTATTTTTTTATTTTTTATTTATTTATTTAATTTTTTTTTAATACAGCCACTTTGGACTCAGAAGATGGTAGTCTTTTATTTTATTTGTTTATTTTATTTGTTTATTTTTATTGTTTTTTTGACAGAGAGAGATAGAGAGATACTGAGACAGAGAACTGAACTTGGGGAACTCCAGTTCAGCACATGGTTCCGCACGGGCCTGGACCGGGATTCGATCCCTGGTCCCCATCCCCGGTCCCCGGTGCTGCAAAGTGAGCGCTTAACCCACTGAGCCATCCCAGCTTCCCTGTGATTTTAAAAATATGTTTTATGTTAGTTTCATGGTTGGAAGGAAGGAAGGCAGGGAGGGAGGGAAGGAGGGAAAAAGGGAGGAGGGAGAGAAGGAAGGAGGAAGGAAGGAAGGAAAGAAGGAAAGAAAGAAAGGCTGGAATGAATTCTAATGGAAGGAAATTCTTTACAATAATAGCTATGTTGTAGTAAGATTACGGGTCATTTTTGTTGCTTTGTTCAGTTTTCCAAACTTTTCACTCTGTGGTTTGTTGTTGTTTTAGCAGGAACAAAAAAAGCTCTTGCTGCTGCAGAGTGGGGTTTCACTCCCCAAAGACCTGCTGATTCTGGCTAAAGAGCTGGAACTCCTAACTGCTTGATATTCATTGCAAATAACCAAGCAAAAGGGGTTGCTCTGGGTGGTGGGAGGTTGCTACTGGTGATGTGCTGCTGAAGAGAGAGAAAAGAGAGAGAGAGAGAGAGAGACAGAGAACCAGAGCACCTTTAGCCCCTTGAAGTATCTTAGCTGGCAAACATATGGAGCCCTATAGCCAGGCTTGGTGAGAGTAAAGGGTAGCAAGACCCATTCTCTGCCCTCCCTGGGCTCCAGCCTCCTATGGCATTCATTCTAGGGCAAGAGTGTTTCATGCCAGGAGGGAAGGGGAGTCCTCGGTGAGGTCTAAGCAAAGGCCTGACAAGATCTGGCCTTGTAGGCAGTGACCAGCTTCACCAATGGGCAAAATTAGCCCTGTCCAGGGTTGAACGCTCACTGGCTCTCACCTGCCCTGTGCATGTCCGAGTAGAATCATCTTGATGGAAGGACACCACTAGTGCTTACGAAGCAAACTGTCCAGCAAAAGTTTTGGTCATCCAAACTCAGGAGACCTGGGTTCTGATTCGGGGTCTGCTATTAGCCAGCTAGGGGATCTGGGTCAAGTAATTCCACCTTTATGAGCCTCAGTCTTCTCACCTGTAAAATGGGGAGGATCGTAATAATAATGCATAGAACCTGCCCTGACTACCTCCCAGAGTTTTTGTGAGGGTCAGATAACGTAATGTATATAAAAGCACATTAAAAGTATAAAATGTCAGCTGATGAATGGATACACAAAATGCGGTATATCATTTCAATGGACTACTATTCAGTCTTAAAAAGGGATAAAGGACTGTTTCATGCTACAACATGGATGAACTTAGAAAACATTTTGCGAACTGAAAGAAGACAGACACAGAAGGCCATATATTATATTATATGATGCCACTGATATGAAATGTCCAGAACAGGCACACCCACTGACAGACAGAAGATTAGTCAGTGGTTGCCAGTGGCTGGGGGGAGGGAGAAATGGAGAGTGACTATTTAATGGATACAGGGTTTCCTTTTGAGGTGACAATATTCAGGAATAGATGAATAGCGGTGATGGTTGCACACCATTATGAATGTATGAGAACTACTGAATTGTACACTTAAAAATGGCCCAAATGGTAAATGTGTTATATGTATTTTGACACAATTTTTAAAAACAAAAAATCCAAATGATTCAAATCTGAGTTTATTATTTTGATTATTTCCTTCATTCATAATCAAAAGGATTAGATGTCCAGATTTTCAGAGTTCTTCATGTGTACCAGGGCAGTGTGAGGAGTGACCAGAAAAAAAGAAAGGAGCTTACACTGAGAAACTGTGCAGAGCCCCAGAGACAGGAACCATTCAGGCTGGGAGCAGTGTGGGGGTGGGGGTGGGGGGTGGGGGCCTGAATGCCAAGGCCAGGGAAGCACACCAACCTAGGAATTTCTAAACCCATCTGCGTGGGCTCACCCTTTAATTTAGTGACTGCGGGATCCCTTGGGGGAAGATTTAATCCCCAGCCTCCTGCCCCCAAAAGGTTCCCCAGCCAGACTGGAAGGGTGCTTTCCAGTTCCTGCCCTGGGGGCAAAGGGCAGCTTCCTGGACATAAAGGGGGCCGGAACCTGGCTTAACTCCTGAGTGACCCACAGGCCTGGAAGGCTTCAGAGCTGGAGACTTTTAGATAACGACTTCTTGATGACAATGATGTGACATTTTGATGACAATGATGTGACATAATAAGAGCAACAATTTATTCATAGGACACTCAGGTGTGTAAAGAAGATACTGCTCCTTTCTTTTTCTTTTTTTCTTATTGTTGATTTAACCTGCCTCAGGAGCCCCACCTCAGGGAGTGGGGACTGGCAAGGGAGGGGACAACTTGCCAGTTAGGCATCTTGGTGTTTCCATTTAACCTGCATCTAACAGATACTATTCAGTCACCTCATTAATATGGCTTCTTCTCACTCCCCTCGCTCCCTCCTCCCCCCTCTCTATAGGTGGAACCCACTGCTTCCCCACCCCAACCCCCGCCCCCCACCCCCCCACACACACACATGCACACACTGCACAGGGCCTGAGGATAGAAACACCCTCTCTGCCAGTTTCCTAAATGTCCTGGACAAGAAGCAGTAACTGGGGCAAGAAGAGTGTGATCAAGTAGATTTGCAGCAGGACCCAATCATCTGTGTTTAGTTCCCTCTCAGGGAAATTAGGGAAATACTGCTCATATACTGAGTTCTTTGTAGACTGACTTACAGTAACAGTAAACTTACTGGTCAAATCCTCCAGGCTGAAAACATTTATAAAATCATTTCCTTTTCTCCAAAGCCTGGCTTTCAAGATTGTCTTGTAAGGACCCCTCTCACTGCAACACAGAGGCAAAGGGAAACTTGTTAGTGGAAGGAGCTCAGTGAAGGAATACAACTTTGTTGTACAAACTGGATTTGCTCTTTTTTTGACACTCCAGAGACCTGCTGATTCTAGCATGGGGAGCCTCAGAGCTCAGCGTTATTAATGGGGCTACACTTTCAAAAATATTTTTTTAAATCCCCATTCACTAACATTCATTGAAAACTATAGGCAAGGCATTGTTACGCTTGTGGTTTATCTTTCTTAATCTTTACAACAACCTGACAATGTAAACTATCCCCAATTTACAGATAAGGAACTGAGGTGTATAGAGGTTAAACAATTTGCCCGGGGTCACACCACTAATAGTGTATGAGAGGATTTGATGTCTGGGTAATTCTAAGAGTTCTTTTACTTACTAAGATATCCCTTCCCTGAGTTGGCAGCCTCTTGGACATCATCTGGTCCAACCTTCCTATTCTGTAGGTGTGGTGACCCAGGCTGGGAGAGGGAAAGCGACTTGCCCAAGGACACAAGAGCTGGTTGGCAGCAAGGCTGGGATCCCAGTGGCCTCCCCTCAGCCTCAGGGCCAGCATTTGATGTGTGATGCTCTACATTCCCCACTTGCTGCTGTGTGTACAGAGCTGCTGAACTGTCTCAGGCAGGGCAGCAAGAGGCTTCAGGGGACTGAGATCTGCCTGCTGATTTCATCATTTCAGTGAATTCTCAAAATGAGAGGGGCCCGTCCAAGAGCATTGCTCCAATGTTCATTGATTTCTAATGTGCGCACTTGGTGATGACTCCAAACTATTTGCAGTCTAGTTCTGTTTTGCAGATTCTTTAGGAATCAGAAAAGGTTGGGAGCCCCATCAGGGTGCTTCTGGACCCATGCAGGCTTGTTTCACCTTTGCAAGGCGCTAAGCCCTGAGGCAGGGAGCCCCTTTGAAGGTGTGAGTTATTGGGGTAAGAAGGCTTTTGACCTCAGGCCACAGGACCTTTGTCCCAGCACGTTTCACAACTTGGAAGGGAGCGCTCCAAACCCCAGTGAGCAGCTGAGATGAGCCAGACCCAGTGTTAAATATTCATTTCATTTAATTCCCACCTTTGCCTTGCTATAACCCCCATTCTACAGATGAAGAAATTAAGACTCAAGAGACAGTAATTTGGGAAAGCTGGGATGGCTCAGCGGGTTAAGCGCTCACTTTGAAGCCCCAGGGACCGAGGATCAAATCCTGGCCCCGGCCCATGCGGACCCACATGCTGAACTGGGGTGTGCCCCCAGTTCAGTTCTTGCCAGGGCCTATGTGGGAGGCTCCCGGCCCAGTTCCTGCCCTGCGCAGCCCCGTGCCCACCTGTGGAGTGAAACTATATGGAAAACGAATGTCAACTATGGAGACTGCTCTGGGCTCTCCCCCTTCTCTCTGTCTCTCTCTGTCTCTGTTTCTCTCTGTCAAAAATCAATAAAATAAATCTTAAAAAAAAAAAAAAAGAGACAGTAATTTGCCTGAGGTCACACAGCTTTTAAATGAGCCGACCTGGAATTCGAACTCAGTCTGTCAGACTCCACAGAAGTAAGCAGGACACCATAATGCCTGCAAGGGCGAAATTCCACCTGCAAGCTCTACCAAGGTTTACAGCTCCCACCATCCGCTGCCAGACCGGGTCCTCTTCGTCCTCCCCTGAGCTGGCAGCGCCTGGCTATACGCTGCTCTCACCTGGAGATCATACTCATGCCCATCTCGGCTTTTTCCAGTCAGGAATTAACAGCCTTAGTGAAGAGGTGTTCTGGAGACGTCAGTCGGTGCAGGGCCCGCTCACACCCCTTCTGGGGGACCCCCTGCTTCAATATCTGCCCTCCAGAGTCCCAGCTCATGGCTCCAAGATGGACATCTGACCAAGTGCAGTTCCACTGATGAGCTCAGCTACTTGTGCCCTGTGGGACCTCACTTAACAGAGAGAAGCTGTTTCCATCAGATGCCTTTTCAAAAATGAGAAGCCAGGCCTTGAATAAGTAGTGGCATAAATCATAACTGCCAGGGGAAGTGGGGAAAGGTGGAATGATCCACTTCTGAACTGATGGATAAATAAGCCAAGCCAATGTAATGAGAAAAGAGTAGAGTATATGTGCAGAGAGTGGCAGAAAGGCTGCTATGTATGTGTGTGTGTATAAAGCAGTTGCAGTTTCCACGAGGCCGTGCTGAGCAGCAGTTCTTGTTTTGGGATTCCCATGAGCCCTCTGTATCCTCTCATTAAATTCCCCTTTCCTGAGACAAATTGAATGACTTTCTTCTCTTCCTTGAAACCAAAGCAGCTTTGTTTAGAGCAGGAGGAAACATGAAATAATCTATAAGGTTTGGACTTCCTTTCAACTGGCAAAGAACCTCCTTTGGGTTAAGAGCTCCCAAGAGGCTCCCACCAAGTCATAGGGAACAGCTTTTAAGCAGTGAGTAAAAAGTGGTCACATAGTTTTCCAGTTATCTACTGCTATAAATGCTACCACCTCAACCTCAGAGGTTTAAAACCACCACCATTTCTTTTGCTTACAAATCCATAATGTGGGCAGGGCTCACAGGGGACAGTTAGTTTCTGCTCCACTTGGCACCCGCTGGGGTGGCTGCAAAGCTGAGGCTGCAATCACCTGAATGCTCACTCACTCATTCACTCATTCACCTGGTTGGAGACCGGTGCTGGCTGCTGAATGGGACCTCAGCTGGGGCTGTCTGCCACACATGTGGCTTCTCCATGTAAACCATATGCCCCTTCCGTGTGACATGGTAATTAGGTTCTAAGAACAAGCATTCCTAGAGGACTGCATGGAAGCTGTATCCCCTCAATGACCTTAGTCCCACAGCATCATGGACCCACTTAGATTCAAGGGGAGAAGGCACACGCGATGGGTGGAGTGTCAACATTATAGGGTAAGGAGAACATGCTGGATGGGGTATGTTGTGGTGCCCATTTTGGGAAAATATGATCTGTCACATATAACTAGGGAGCTCTAGATGTTAGGAAGATGGAGCAAGCCCCTGACCCATATTCAGAAAAATGCACATTAAATGTAGAAACAGATTAACAGGTTCAATAAAACTGCTGCAGTATTGGGAATGAATTATGCAAAGCAGGGAGATGTATAGAGCAGAGCAGTGTGGAACCATTTAATGCAGGTGCAAACTGATCAGACCTCAGTCACCCCTGGGAGTCTCACCACCTAAGAGCATACTAAAGTTGAAGCTGAACCCTCTGTTACGAAGGGAGGGGTGGGGTGATATAGTTGAGCATGATTTACATCAGAAATCATTAATAAAATGTTCTGGTTTTTAAGTGCATAATTTTAATAACAGATTAACTTTCCATGATGACAGATAAATATTACTATAGTATCCTATAATTATTTATGAAGAAATATCAACCTACCTTAGAATTTTCTTGGCGATATCATTCTATTATCTTCTAGTCACTATTGCTATTGGAGTCTGCTGTTATTCTATTTTAGTTTCTTCGTAAGTCATATTTCCCTAGTTGCATTTAAGATTCTTTTCTGTCTCTGGTGTACTGCATTTGCTCTTACATATATGTCTATCCATGGAGTTAAAAATTCTGCTCGGGGGAAGCTGGGATGGCTCAGCGGGTTAAGCGCTCACTTTGCAGCGCCGGGGACCCAGGATTGAATCCTGGCCCCGGCCCGTGTGCACCCATGTGCTGAACTGGGGAGTGCCCCCAGTTCAGTTCTCTCTCTCTCTCTCTCAAAAACAATTAAAAAAAAATTCTGCTTGGGCTTCATTATGATTCTTCAGTCTGATGATACATGTATAATAGAGAATCTGTCTGATCTTTGTCCTGAGTTCCTGGAAGAGATCTTCTAAACCCTTTTCGATTTTCCTGAGTGATAGGAGTGTCTTTGTTAATCATGGTAGGGCCCTTTGGCCACACCTGAGTTTATGTTAATGAATGATTCATAATGATGGCTGGTCACACCAGAATCACAGATCAATCATGTGATTAGAGAGGGGCTAGAGATTGAATTCAATATAAATATCCTAAATCAATCTATCCATCTATTCATCCATCCACCCCAATAAAAACTCTGCACACCTGAAGCTTGGGTGAGCCTCCTGGTTAGCACATGCACTGATCTGCTGGGAAGGTGACACATCCTGATTCCACAGGGAGAGGGCATGGAAAGTCCATGTTTGGGACCCTCCCAGACCTCACCCTATGTGGCTCTTCATTTGGCTGATTATGATGTGTATCCTTTACAACAAAACTGTAATCACTAAGTATAGCATTTTCCTGAGTTCTGTAAATAATCCTAGCAAATTACAGAACCTGAGAGGGGGTCATGAGAAACCCCTGAATTTGCAGTCAATTGGTCAGAAGAGAGGATGGCGTGGATCGGAGTGGGGAAGTCTTCCTGGGGTGCCCTTGCCTGTGGGGGCTGTGCTAACTCCGGGCGATTACTGCCAGAATTGCAATGTGGTGTTGCACATGTCTTTCTACACTCTGGAAGATTTCCATGTTAGGCACATGTGCTCATCAGACACTGCACTGATTTACTGAGAAACCTGTAATAACTCTCCATTGCCTGCTCTTCCAGTAGAAACTGCGGCTCCTAGGCTTGGCATCAAAAACGGGCCATTAACTCTAGGTGAAGTAATGTCATACCTTTGCTGTCAAAAGAAGACACTATAAAGTAGAGGCAGTGTGGTAATGGATTAATGTTCCATTAGTGGACTGCACTGGGGCTCTGCCCAGATCTTCTCACATCTCTTTCCAGGTTCTGTTCCTTCTCTCAATTTCGGGGTGATTTTGTTCCTATGAGCCACATGCCTGTGACTCTTTTTAAAGGACTGCCCCAGGGCTACTGGAGCTGCTTACCCCAGGTTCAGAAAGCCTAAAGTGCCCAGCTGCTCATGCACCCTGGAGCAGTCTTCAACCAGTGACTGACAGCTGTGGAAACAGGAAAGCCTAGCTTCTCTGCCTTGCGTGGGGATAAACTCTGAGGTATAATTTACACTCCAGAACCCCCCTGCAGGCTGAGACTCAGCCCAGGACTTTGCCTGAAATTATACCCTTAGCGCTGTCTCCTTCCCTCTCCTGCTCCCCACGCCTTTTCTAGATGCTCCTAGGAATGCTTCTTAATAAATCACTTACCACAAATTCTTGACTCAGGGTCCACTTCTGGGGAACCTAAAAGTTTCCAATCATTCACAACTGCACAGGTTGCCATGTGACTCGCAATGCCTGGGGGCAGGGGAATCTATTTCTCAGGCCCGAGTGAATCAAGTTTAGGTATATGACCAATGGAATGTGATGAGAAGTAACATATGGTGCACATTGCTTGACTCTTAAGAGTCATGTGATACTAGAATTGCTCTTTTCCCTAGGGGAAAGGCTAAAATAGGGGCTGCTCCTTCAGTTTGGATCCCAGAACAAGAAATGCAAAGCAAAATCACAGCTGACACAGCCAAATATAATGTGAGCAAGAACAAACCCTTTTTATTGTAAGACGCTGAGATTTGGGGGTTGTTATTGAGGTATAACCTAACAGATATACTACAAGCAGGGTAGCATAATAGTTCAGAGCACGTGCCCTGGAATTAGCCTGGAGCCAAAGCCAAGCTCTACTACTTACTGTTGCATGCATACACTGCCCAGGACCACTACTATCTGTATAACCTTGACCAAGTTTTAAATTCTATTTTATTTATTTATTTATTTATTTATTTATTTTAGCTGAACCTCAGTTTCTCCATTTGTAAAATGGGGATATTAGTGATATTCACCTCATAAGGCCATTGTGGGGATCAAATGAGTTAACACATATAAAGTGCTTCAAACAGTGCCTGTCACACAGTAAATGCTTAATAATTATCAACTAACATGAACTATGAGTGACAACTCATCCCCCAGTTTTTAATGTTTTCTTCCACAACCACTGAGCTTGGTTGCCTCCCCAGCATCCATTCATTCTTTCCAGTCTCAATTTCTATTTAGGGATCTATGTGGTTCAGGGGAAACTGACTTCACTTGGCCTAAGAACAGCCAAACAAGCAGTAGTGTGGTGGTAAGCTGAATCCCAGGAGGGTTGGGAGGGAAGCCAGTTTCCATGGTGTAAATATTCTCTCCATGGCCAATTTCAAACTAAATGGTTTAACCACTAGCATGCAAACTTCTTGCATATTTGACAATGACCTGGTGAGCCCGTACTCCTCTAGGCCACTCCTCCAGCCATAACATGTAAGTGCAGGTGCTCCAATCAGTGAGGATCTCAGGACTTCAACAACTCTAATCAAGCATAAACCTGTCCCCTGTGTGTTGTAAAATGTCAAAAAGAACTTTCCAAAATACACTAAGTTGGACGTATAAAACTGCTGATATTTAACTAGTTTTGATTTATATAAAAGGCAATTTCCTATGATTCAACCTAACAGACCAAATACACAGAAAAAAATGGCAGAAGAGGAAAGAGGAGGAGGTATATCCACCAGAAGCAAATCTAAAGCATGAACATGTGGAGTTTAAAAAGACGTTTTTGGGAAGCCAGGATGGCTCAGGAGGTTAAGCACTTGCTTTGCAGCCCCGGGGATGGAATATCAAATCCCCGTCCCGACCTGTGTGGACCCATATGCTGAACTGGGGTGTGCTTCCCATGAGGGAGGCCCTCCATTTGGTTCTCACCCCCTGGTTCAGCCCCTGGCTCGAGGGTGCGTGCCTCCCATGCTGGAGGCCTCTGGCCCGGTTCCATACTGAGCGGTCCCCGCCCACCTGTGTGGAATGAAACCATGTTGAAAACTGATGATATAATTGTACAACTATGGAGACTGCTCTGGGCCCTCCCCCTTCTCTCTGTCTCTCTCTGTCAAAAACAATAAAATGAATTAAAAAAAATAATAAATAAAAATAAAATAAAAAGACATCTTAAACCTTTGCTCCACAATGGGTATTAAATATAGTTTTGAACAATTAGCCTCTTTATTATCCAACTACATACCTCCTGGAAAGTATATCATACTATACAAGTTTATCTAACACCTTCATTCTTCTAACCTTGTTTTTATGTCACTAAACCTAGATTCCCTTTCCATCACAGGCGAGAAATTCAGAAAGTTCTTAGAAGAGATTTTGGCAAACAACTTTCGACAGGTTTTGGAGGAAACTCAGCGAGTTCCATTTTCCTGTGGTGGTTTTCTCTCCGTAAACTTATTCATATGCAGCAAGTTGAGGTGTTTGGGAGACTAGTGGGGCGGGTCCTTCACCCCTTCCGAGCCTCGGGTAACTCACCAGTGCGTTGGGGATAAGAACTCTGTGAGGATTAAAAAGGGAAATAGGGGAAGCTGGGATGGCTCAGTGGGTTAAGCGCTCACTTGGCAGCCCCAGGGACTGAGGATCGAATCCCAGCCCCGGCCCATTTGGTCCCATATGCTGAACTGGGGAGTGCCCCCAGTTCACTTCTCACTGGGGCGAGACCCCGGCCCAGTTCCTGCCCTGTGCAGCCCTGTGCCCACCTGTGGAATGAAACTATGTGGAAAAACCAATGATGTGCAACTATGGAGACTGTTCTGGGCCCTCCCCCTTCTCTCTGTCTCTGTATCTCTCTCTCCCTGTCTATCAAAACCAAAAATAAATCTTTAAAAAAGAAAAAGGGAAATACACTTCCAAGGCTCAGCGGATGGGCAACAGGACCCATTATTAAGGAGGACAATTTAAACACTGCAGCTCTTACAGTGCCCAGCTCCCAGCAGGTGAGGATCAAGGCACCTGACCGCACCTGCACTTCCAGCTTGGCTGCCTGCCCCGCTTCTCAGCAGCCCCTGCGGCGGGCGTTGACCTGCTTCCCAGAATGCCCTGCAGCCCAGTCTTCTGGAAGCAGCGGAGGTCAGAGGTCAGGAGGGTGATGCGTTGGTGGTGGGTCTTTGGCCCCACTGCGGAGACCCCTATTGTGCCACCGCCCTCCTGCCACCTCCTGCCAGTGGCACATCTCACCCAAGCAGCATGCATAAGGTGACCAGATTTTAACATTGGTAAAGTGGGACACCATTGACCGGGGGCAAGGGGGTTCTTGATTAAAAATTTGGTCTATCTCCCGCTGTTCCCTAGCTTGTCATGCATTCTTTCCAAAAATCAGAATTTTTTTAAAATGCCGCGGGACGCAGGACAAATTGTTAAAAATCGGGACTGTCCCGCTTTTGGCAGGACATCTGGTCACCTTAAGCATGCATATGTGGACTCCACACACCTGGCACAGACACACTAGCACACATGTTCACATACAACATACTTGGCTTTCGGCCCCACCCATGATACACACCTTCCCCACCCTAAACAAAAGCAAAGCACCAGGGCACATGGAACATGCATAAAGCACAACACAAGTGCATGTACACTAGTGGCACGTCTCAACCCCCACACCAAATACAAAGCTCAGGACATATACACAGCATTCATTCGGCTTGCCAAAGAATACATCCCATAACACACCAGATAGGGCACACAACACAAATAACACCACTTACACATGCACATACTACAGACACCATGTATTTTGCCAAGAGACTACACGAATCACGTGCACAGTTAGACTTAAAACATACCACAACATACTATTCCCTCTTTACATGAAGGACATGCATACATTCCACACTACCCTGAACATAAAATATACTCTCTAACCCCTGCTGAAGAAAACACATTCATTGCATATAAATGGCATGTATATATTCCCCATACCACATTAAGTACAACATACTATACAAGCCCTATGCATATGAACCCATCTCACAAACACATGCACACATTACATTTTAACACACTCTGCAACCTGCATCCAACACACAAAACCTAGATATACCAACAAGATCCACACTATACCCATTGTGTACAAACATAAATAATCACACACATAACACACTCAGCACACTGGACACAAGGTACCACACCTACAGCTGATCAACACAACTCTGGGTACACCTATAATGACCAACGATCTTGTGTGCCCAGGACTGGCCTGGTTTTAACATTGAAAGTTTTATGTCCTGGGAAGCACCTCAATTTTAGGCAACCCAGGCCCCACACATTGTTCAAATGAGTCAGGCCTTGCCCCCAATTTATACCAATTAAAATCTGAGCAACTCTAGGGGCAGAAATAGGGGCCTCAGTGGCCCAGAGCTAAGGGGTTCCCTGGTTCCTTGGTCACCAAGTTGCATACCTCCTCCATTTGTCTGTAGAGGGAAATGTAGCTAGGGAGGAAATGTCTTCAACACGAAGCTGCTCTCAGCATCTCCTGAGAAAAGGAAAGAGGCAGAGAGTCCTGATCACACCTTTACCCTTGGCAGAGAACTTTCACTGAACTTATCTGATCCTTACAAAAACCTGTGAGGTCGGTTGCATGGGTGCTATTATGACAAGGATGCTTGAAGTCGCACAGTGTAGGTGACAGGCAGAGCAAGTCTGGAAGAAGTTTCAGTTCCCTGCTCACCCCACCCAGGCCTCCTCCATCCTGCCAACTGTCTGCACAAGCCCCCTGCATCCCCCACCCTGCTTGAGACACCTTGGCTAGAATCAAGAAGCCACCTGTTTTGAGCCACCGCCTTCAAAAGCCTTTCATTCCATCCTAATGGGGCAAGGCGCCCAGGCTGCCCCACCCTTGGGGTGGATTAGGCCTCCGCCTCCCTGTTGGGTTTTAAAGTACATCAAAAGAGCTCCCTGTACCAAAATAGCTCTCACAGGCCCTGTCTGTTAGCTTGAAATCACACCAGGAGAGACTCCCTTTGGGTAAAGGCATTGTAGCTTGAGGCCCCTGCTCAAAATTCACCTGTGTTCCTGGGATGGTCTCCCACGCAGTAGCCTCTAGCACCGTAGCTGGCATTGTCTCCCCTGGTGCATTGCAAAAGATACTGTCAAATGCCAGCCTGTTGGTGGAATTGGATCATCTCCAGCAAGTCCTGTGAGAATGAGGCACAGGTTGGGGACCCTTGATTGTGACTGAGGGAGGGTATGAGAAGGGCGCAGACTGACTTGGAGAGGGGAAGACAGGATAGCAAAGACATGGGGTGTTGAGAAGGATGGGGACACACCCTTTGCAGGAGTGGAGGAGACCTTGAGTCTAAGGTGGAAGGCAGAGGGAATACCATGCGCTTTCCAGAGATGCCAGGAAGTAGAAGAGCTCAAGTATATGGGGTGGGCATATGAGGGAGAAGAAGAGGTCGGTAGAAGGGGCTGTTTGTGGGAGACACTGTGGTTCATTGCTGGCAGCACCCTGAGCAGGAAATTTGAGCAATCACAGAGTGTTCCTGTGGAAGTTGCAGAAGAAAACGTAAGAACATGGGAAAATGTTTGCGATGCAATGATAAGCGAGAAAAAAAGGTTACAAAACAGGACCGAGAGTGGGATCCCTATTTTGTAACGCATTGGAAAGACACCAAAGCGTTAGCTGTTGTTCACCACTGTAGTGAGGATGACTTGCAGTTCTTCTTGGAGCCTATCTGTGTATTCCAGAGATTATGCAAGGAACTTGGAATATGATTTTTGTGCATATCAGAAGGGGTTGTTTTAAAAGACAATTCATTGACTATTCATTGAGCGCTTATTACATTCTATAGCATTAGCACCACGTATGATGCAGAGAAATGTCAGCCGTGGCCACTGCTCTCAGATTACCGGTACCCTTAAATCCAGTCATGACACCAGGGTACAGTTCAGTGCATAAAAATGTGGCCTCTGGAACCAAACTGCCTGGGTTCAAATCCTTCTCCTGCAGCTTCTTAGCTGTGTGACCTGGACAAGTGCCTTTCTGTATTTTGGTTGCTTCATCTATAAAATGGGAATAATAACAGTACCCATACAAATTAGTTGAGCTGATACACATGAACACTTGGAGGAGCAGCTGGCACTGGGTAATCATGACCAAAGTGTTAGCTGTTACTTATTAGTGGTTAAGAGCTTTGTCTTTGGAGCCGCCCTGTCTGGGTTCAAATCCATGTTCTGTTTCCATCTGGCTTAGGCAAACAATTTAATCTCTGTCTCTACCTCAGTTTCCTAATCTGTAAAATGGGGGTGGAAGTAATGATCCTTCACTTATAGATTTGTTATGAAACTTCACCAAGTAACTATGGATAAAGTATGTTACTTAGAAGAGTGCCTGGCACATGAACCATGCTCAATAAGTGTGAGCTGCTATAATAGTAATTAGTATGACTACTGCTACTACTGGGGGAAGCAGTGAATAGGGGTAAGGAACCACCAAGCACCCTGTGTAGAGCCAGCAGTGGATGTGGGGGGCAGGATGCATGAGACAGGCAGAGAGGGGCACTGCAGGCTGGCTACCTCCTCTCTTTCTTGCCACTCCTGTGTCTTCCTCCAGCTCAAGTTATTCTGATCCTTTACCTTTTAAAACTGTGGCCCCCAGGTGCCACTCCTTGCACTTACACCACCACTTCCCTGATCCTTATTTAGCCACACATAGGGCTGGACATATGGGGAAGCTAACAAAGGGAGGCTTCCAGGGCTGTTTATTTGGATGGAAAGTGCCCTGGCAATATTTATAATTGTGCCTTTTTCTTATAGGAGATTCCATTATTGCATCAACTTCAGCCCCACCTGGATTCTCCCTTGGTTTTAGAACGAGAACTCCCAATTTAGACTTCCAGTGCCCCATCTGCTGAAATCCAGTCTCTTTCTTTAACTGGGCCTGGTCACCAGAGACCTATGTGGGTAGTGTTTTTGCCTGTGTGAGCCTGTTTTTCTTTATTACTGGTGTGTAGTATTTCATATCTCATCTTACAGCCAAAGGCTCTACCTGTCAGCATTCGGGCTGTTAGTATTTTGAATAAATGAATGAATGAACGAACAAATGAATGAGTAAATGATCAAACAAACAAATATACCCCGGGTCTGTTTTGAACTTAAATGGAAACCAGCAGCAGGGCGATTGCTGTTAGGGGTGGAGCAACGCCATTGGCCGACCAGAGAAGCTGGAAGGCCATTTGAATCTGCGTGGAACTGGAAGCTTCTGAAATCCCAGTGTGATTGGCAGTTTAAGAATGCAACCAAATGTTTAGTTGGGAAAATGTGCTACATCTGCAGGCTTACCAGAAACTGAAATTGGTGAACAGCCCTAGGTCAAGGACTGTATTCCTGTGTTCAAAACTATCATTCTTGTGTTCTTTATAGAGAGCTTGTGTTCTTACCTTTAAGCTTTATTAATGCGACTCTGCTGGTACAATTTATTAAAGATCGATGTTTTTATTTATTTAATTTATTTATTTATTTACCGGTATTTTATTGTTTTTGGCAGAGAAAGAGAGAGAAAAAGAGACAGAGAGAGAGACAGAGAAAAAAGGGAGGGCCCAGAGCAGTCTCCATAGTTGTACGCCATTAGTCTTCACTATAGTTTCACTCCACAGGTGGGCTCAGGGCTGCTCAGGGCAGAAACTGTGCCAGGGGCCCCCCACATGGGAGGCACGTCCCCACAAACTGGGGGCCTCTTACATGGGAAACATGCCCTGGGTCAGGAGCCCAACCGGGGCCTCCCACATGTGGGAAGCTCACCCTAGAGAGAACCATACAGGGGGCACACCCCAGTTTAGCATATGGGTCCACATAGCTGGGGGCCGGGATACGATCCTCAGACTTCAGGGCTGCACATGAGCTCTCAACCTGCTGAGCCACCCTGACATCCCTGATGCTTCTACTTTAAAATGAGCAAAATCAACAGGAGAGGAAGCCTGCTTGTGTCAACGTCATGCATGAACTCCCAGCGTCTCTCTGGCTTGCTAGACTATATTTAGGGGAACTTTTCCAGGCTATGTTCAGAAACTCACAACTTATCCCATGCTAGACACAGCTACATACTCTTTGTGATTGTTTCACAGGTGCAGTTTTATCTCTGTTGTGACTATTAACTCTAGGCAGGTGGGGACTTCCACATCCCATCCCTGACAAACACTCAAAACTGAGGAGTTGGGTGTTAAATACTTGCAGGTGTGATGGTTAGTTTTGTGTCGACTTAGTACCCACTTATTTGGTCAAACACTAATCTAGATGGGCCTGCGAAGTGATTTGTAGTTGTGACTGACATTTAAATCAATAGACTTTGAGTAAAGCTGATTACCCTACATACTGTGGTTGGACCTTGTCTATTCCTTTCAAGAGCTAAGAGAAAAGACTAATGCCCGTCCCCAACCACGAGGAAGAAAGAATGCTGCTTCCAAACTGCCTTTGGACTCAAGATGGCAACGTGGGCTCCCGCTGAAATTGCCAGCCTGTCAAGCAGATTATGGAACTGCATGAGTTAATTCATATATATATATATATATATATATATATACACACACACATATTCTGTTTCTCTGGAAAGCTCTAATACAGTAGGTCTGAATGTAATTTGTTTTCTTGCTTAGAAAAATTATTCTTAATGTGAATGACTTCATGAGATGAAGTGGTTGGAGAGGTGTAGGAGATCTGGGAGACCTCAGCAGGTCTTGTCTCTCCCTGAAACTTCTGAGCAGGCTTGGACTTAAATGTTCAGTCACAAATAAGCATTAGAAATGAGGATCTGGGGGATGCCAGGATAGCTCAGCAGTTGAGCACTTGCCTCGAAATCATGAGGTCCAGGGTTTGATTCCTGACCCTGGCCAGTGCAAACCCATGTGCTGAATTGCAGCGTAGCTGGTGACTGCCAGGATGGCTCAGTGGTGAAGGTTCTCACCTCCCATGTGGAGGCCCCTGGTTCGGTTCCCACCCTGCACAGCCCACATCCACCTGTGTGGAATGAAATCATGTCACAACTAATGATGTACAGCTATGGGGACTGCTCTGCCCCTCCTTCTCTCTCTCTCTCTCTCTTTCTCTCTCTCTCTCACCTCCTCTTAAACAATAAAATAAATCTTTAAAAAAAACAAAGAAAAGAAATGAAGATCTGATTACTTCTCTGCTACCCCTACTCCCCATATTGTTATAATAGCTACATCTATGTGCATTTGTAATAGCAAAAGCCTGGGGACAATCTCAACATTTATGCATACAATGCAGTACTATGCAGCAGTGAAAAGGAATCAAGGGCTCCCTTTGCATTGGTGTGAACAGCTCCAAGATAATATGAGTGGCAAAAGCAAGGTACCCAAGACTGTGTTTCCATTTGAGCAGGAATATATGCATATTTCCTTATAGGTCCACAACCCCTCATCCAATATTCCAAAATCTAAAAACTCTGAATACCAAAAGGTTTTTCTTTGGTTTGTGACATTTATTTGGTTTGGCTGAAAGGATGTGCAGCCATTTGCAGTTTTTATTTGTCACAATTCGTGTGAATACCTCACACCCTGGACCGAAGGTGACCAGTTGTCCTATTTGCCTGGAACTGAGGAGGTCCTTGGATATGAAATTTACAGTGCTAAAATATGGATGATGGGTCATCCTATACAGAGCCTACTGGGGCTGTTATGGAATACATGTTATACACACCGTATTACCTGCCATGTGTCCCCATGAGACTCATGTGTCCCCAAGGATTTTGGATGAAGGGCTGTGGACTGTCTGGAAGGAGACACAAGCAAACAGCCAGTTTCTGGGATGGAGATGGATGATTGCAGGGCAAAAGAAGGAGAGAGTATTTTCACTGTATATCATTTTGCATCTTTTGATGTTGACCCACATGACTATATTATCTCTCCAAAAGATAAATACAGGAAATTATGGAAAAACAAAACTCTCTGTGCTTTTGACAAATAGAATTTTAAAGATTTTGGAAAATATGATGCTGGGATAGCTCAACAGGTTGAGCACTTGCCTTACAACTAAGAGGTCCGGGGATCAAGTCCCGGCCCCCACCCATGCAAACCCACATGCTGAACTGTGGTGGTGAAGGTTCTCACCTCCCATGAGGGAGGCCCCCAGTTCACTTCCCACCCCGCACAGCCCACATCCACCTGTGTGAAATGAAACTGCCACAACTAATGATGGAAACTATGGAGACTGCTCTGGGCCCTCCCCACTTCTCTCTCTCTCTCTTTCACCTCTCAAAAACAATAAAGTAAATCTTTTTTAACACATTGCGTATGGATCACGAGAATCTTTGTTTTTTGAGCCATGCGTTAAGGACAGGCAACGAGAATTCTCGTTTTTATACTTGACCTTTTATTTTTTGCAAGATTTATTTAATTAATGAGGTTTGGTTGATATATAACGAGCAAATATTATCAATGGATAAATTTACGTAAGTACAAAAAATTTCATTGAAAAGTTATAAATAATATGGAAGCAATAGCATTTTAAAGAGAAGAGTTCATTTCAATGTGGTCTCATTTAAATACCTGCCGGAACAGCGGGGTATGAGGGTTTTAAACTCCGCCGTACGCAACGTGTTAAAAAAGAGTTTGGACAGAAATTACTGTGCTTCCGTCATTGGTGCTGTCAGAACAATATTTGTCCTTTGGATTCTGCTGAGTTCAGTGCATCCTGTCCTCAGAACCGTTTCATCCACTGAGCCCTGACCTGGGAGTCAGGAGACTTGTTTTTGGATTTCTAAGCTCAGGGTATGGAGCAGGTCTCTCCTGGAACAGCAGGTGGACCCTGGCTGGCTCTTGCTTCAGCCGTATGCTCCTCAGCCCCGGGCGGTTTTTTCCTGATGAGTAGTTGTTATTATTATTTTTGAAAAATCAAAATCATGCAAAACAAGTAGAAACGGGTTGGGTCAGCTGAAAAATGCCCACATGTTCCTACGCTGGGTCTCCGGGTGATATAATTAGCTTGTTTTATCCAGCAGTGAGTGGGTGGTTTGCTCCTCTGGCACCCGACAAGGCCAGGGGATGATGCAACAAAAGGCAAGCCTGGGCAAGGCTGAGCAGAGCTGGGCCGGCCAGAGATGCTGAGGGGTGCTCTGCAGTGGAGGGGGAGAGGCAAGAGGGCCCCACTACCCAGGAGGCAAAGCGGGTCTCCTGCTCACTCAGCCTTGAGCTGCCACCCCACCTATTCCTCGTTCTCTCAGTCTCACCGAGGCGAAAAGGGGGACTCTGCACAGAGAGACTAAATGAGGGCTTCCAAAGCTGTGAGAGTGGAGGCTGAGGAGCTTTCAGTCCCTGGGGAGATTTTGCAAAATACCTGCACACTGTGTAGCTGGCTGACTCTCACCCAACTTTAATTTCGGAGGTTCAGATAGAACCAGAAATTGGAATAAGTTTTGAATTGTGTTAATTGTTATTGAAAATGGTATTAACTGTTTTAAAAGTATATTTTGAGGAATAAGCCTACTTTGCACCCTGAGGCAGGCTGGTTTTGCACAGCACAACTCCAGGGGGCGCTGTCCACACAGATTCAGTGGTGCTAATGGTGCCCCTGGAGGCAACCACTGTCATTTCCTGTGTCTCCTTCCAGAGAGAGTCCATGTGCATGTAGGACTAGAGCATTTTTCACAAGGGGGTTCCCTTTCGTTCCATTCCCTAAGTTGAGAATCACTGAGCTAGGGGAGGAAGGACTAATTAATGCAGGGAGTGCAGGGGAGGAATGCAGGGAGTGCAAGCATCCACAAGGGGGTAAAGGAGTCCTGGGCCTTCCCTGAAGTCTCCCCACTGTAAGCCCCCAACCTTCCACCAGGTCCAGGCTGGGTCCCACACACCCCCATCAAGAACCCAGCAGGGCCTTTTCTTAGGAATCCTCCTAGGCCCCAGGAGGTTTTCTGATGGATTTGCTGAGGAAGGGATTTTCCTGCATTTCAGTCCAATGACTTCTCAGCAGACTTTGATGTTGATGTGCAAAAACAAAACAAAACAAATCTGTGTACCAGTAGGGAGAAATTGAGTCCTGCTGTGTGATTTTGAGAGACTAACCACACTGTCTCTTTGTGTCCGGGTTTCCTCCTTTGGGAACTAGGGAGCATCATGTCTACTTGTTTTTTTCCAACCTCTCAGGGAGGCTGTAAAATCACAGATATGAAAGTCCTTGTTTTATAGATGAAGATATTGAGGCCCAAGATCACAGAGCTCAGAGTTGGTTCTGTTTTTCTTAGGGACATGTCCAGACACTCAGTGGGAAACTATCCTCTTTGTAGGATGAAGGAGGAGAGAAAGGGGTTCTCATCTGCCTCGCTCCCCTACTGTGGTATAGATGGCTAGCAGGTCATCACAAATCTGTGTCCTCATCCAGGGACTTTAGGGACCCTTGCATCTAACTGAGGCCACGTGACACGAACGTGTTCTTGTCAATGGAATGTGGGTGGCAGTGGTCCTAATGCCACTTCTGAGCCAGGTGTGAAGAAATGCACATGTCTTCTTCATGCACTTTCTCTTTCCTCCAGCTGAAAGCTAAGATCCTGAGGTCCTAGGGGATGGTGTAGCCACAGGATGGAAAGAGGGCAAATCCCTGAGTCAGTATATGGACATCAGCCACTTGGCCAAGCAGAGCACCTCAACTGTATTCATATGTGAGCGAGAAATAAACTTCTATTGGATTCTCACTGAAATTTGAGTGTTTCTCTATTGCAATGGCTAGTGTCATCCTCACACATACCACCACTTGTCTTCCTAAGTCCGGCCCTGAGCTGCTCTCAGTGGGGGCATCACGGGGGAGACACCACCCCCAGTGGGGGCAAGGTTGTCAGAAACCACCGATGGTGGGGGAAGGGAAACATCATCTCCCTGCTGCTCTGAGCTTGACTCCAGCAGGGCCAGCAGCATTTGGGACTTGGGCGTTGCAGCTGTTGCATTCCACAGTGACTTTGGTGACATCATAACCACCTGTGACACTCAGATCCATTCTAGGGAAGCAAAGACAAGGACAAGCAGCTGAAAAAAAGGGGGAGCGGAGAGGGTGGGGCTGAGCCTTGGGTCTGCCTTGCCTGCCTGCCTGCCTGTGTCACCTCAGCCCAAGCCAGCACCTCCTGGGGCCTCCATTTCCCTCTGTAACATGAATCTAAAGCGCCTGTCCTAGATTGGGGCAGGAGGGTGGGGATGGTGAAAGGAAGATAATGAATCTGAAATCCTGAAATCACTTTCTAAGACTCCACCCTGCTGTGCAATCAGAGGATCCAAAACTAAGATCCTCAGAACTTCTCCGGAGAAGCTTTAAAGGTCATCAGTTAGGAAAGAAAAAAACGAAAGAATGCATCAGTGCTACTTTCTTGGCGTTATGCAGAAGACTGTTCTGAACTACAGGGCCTGGAGAGATGGGAATCTTGGAGGCTTTGAAGGCCAGCTCAGAAGACTTGAACCCAGTGTCTATGGGCAGTTTTGCTTGTCACCAAATGTCTACTCTCAGGTATCACAGTATCTGAAATTCCACCATCAGTGCTTCATTCCTTTGGATTCCCTTTTGTTCCTCCACAAAGAATGTCAGCCATGATAATCCCTGACATGTGTTCAGTGCTTTAGATTTGTTCCAGTAATCCTGAAAGGGACAGATAATGAGACCCAAACACTGAGTGTGGGGACCTCTCCAATCACTTTTCTCCGGGCAGGAAGATTGTGGGGACAATTTTACTTCTAGGTGTACATCTAAGAGAAACTCTTGCACATGTGGCCCAGAGAACAATCATAGCAGCCCTATATATAATAAAACAAAGTTGGAAATAACCAAGTACCCATCCACAAGAGAAGGGATCACTGGATGTCCAATAGCAGTGAAAATGATTGACCCCTGTTTTTATCATGTATTCCTGCATAACAAACCATGTTAAGACATAGTGTCAACCACAGTCACTTATTTGCTCACAATTCTACATTTTGGGCAGGGGCTCATTGGGGATGGTTTGTCCCTACTTCATGTGGCTTCAAGTGGAGAGGCTCAACTGGGGCTGAAAGACCAGCGTTGAAGATGGTCCCACGCACACAGCTGACATGTTGAGGCTGGCTGTCACTAGATCAGCTGGAGCTTGTGGGGCGAGGCCCTTGGTTCTCTTTCATGTGGCCTCTCCACATGACTCCTCACAGCATGGTGGTCTCAGAGTAATCAGACTTCTCACATGTAGCTCAAGGTCCTTGGGAGAGCAAAAGCAGACCTTCTCAAGGTGTAAGCCTGGAATGGGCACAGGGTTACTTCTGTCCCATTCTATTGGCTAAAAGAGGTACAAGCCAGACATATTCAAGGGGAGGCAAGTTCAAAGGCGTGTGAATACCCAGACGGATAATCTTAGGTTATGCTGCAGTAACAAATAACCTCCACATGGCAGTGATTTCACACGACGGTTACTTCTTCCCCGCACACATATCTCACACAAATTGGTAGGGTGCTCTGCTCCACACAGTCTCTCAGGAACCCAGGCTGATGGAGGCTCTACCGTGTTGAGTGGGTAGCATCTGGGACATGAGACATCACTTTTGCCACAGCCATGGAGGACAGAAGGAATAGAACATTTCACTTGGCCTCAGCCCTAAAGAGACAAATGATTCAATCTGGTCATATGACCCTGCCTAAGCTGCAAGAGGGTGTGGGGGGATGTAGAAGAGCACATAGAAAAATGGGTGTGCATTACTGTTTTGACTACAATATGAAAACAAAGAAAAGTTCATCAAATTCAAGACAGTGTTTACTTCGAGGGAGGAGAAGAAGGGGTCAGGATAGGAGACAAACACACAGGAAGGTGTCAGGGATTTGTAAAGGCTTTAAAGCCTAATCTCAGAGTGCAGACTAAAAATGGCAGTTCCATAAATATTCCCTGAGCTCTAGCTGAGGCTGTGAGACCTCAAAGGTACAAAGATGAATAAAAGGTGGGCTCATCCCCTCCAGGTTCCCAGTTCAGGGGATGTACTAGGCACTTCAGCCAAGCAGGCCAGCAAAGCACAGTGCACTGGATTGTTCACCAGGAACTCTAGGAGCCAGAGGGAGCCCTGAGAAGGCCTCCCCACAAAGGGTCATGTAAGTTGGGCCATGAAGTGATCCTTCATAGGAGTTCAACCAGTGGAGAAAGGAGCAGAGGTAGATTGGTCAGGAACACTCATTTCAGAAAGAGGGAATGATATGTTTAAACCCTTCACTCCTCAGGTGGCCTGTATTCACTGCACTCCTCACCACCTTCTAGTCCCTTAATGATCTGGTCAACTCATTCACACCATGCTGTGCCACCCAGAACCCTTTGCGGGATTCAGACATTTATTCTCCCTTCTGGCTGTTGGGAATATTGGCTGCTAATGCTTACAGTTGAGTCCTTTTAGGAATCAGCCTCACATACGAGTAAGGGAGCTCTCTTGCTCAAAGTCATGTGTCTTCCTACTTCAGGGGCAGCCATATTCAAATGACTGGTTGAAGCAGGGATATAAAAGCCCTGCCCCCTTGCTTCAATTCAGGAAACTCTTTAGGACCATCCTAGCTCCAGAGCTCCCTATGGGATCAGCTGAGGCCTCTCTAGGGCCTCCAGCCTCTATCACAACCCAACTTCTCTCTCTCAGCCCAATCCTGTTTTCTTTATACCCACAGGTGTTGAATGCACTCCCCAAGAAACTTCCCTCAAGAAAATCTCCACTTCAGAGTGTCTTTTCTGGGAAACCTACCAAAGATACCCCTGAAGTGTAAATGATTACTCAATTTCAAGGGATACCTTCCTCAAAGGTGTTTGAATAGCAATAATAACTAATATTCATAGAGTGATTTCTGCATGCCAGGCACTATGCAAAGCTCTTTGCCTATCATGATCTTACTTAGGGAAGAACAGAATCCATGCCAAAGGAGTGGTGAAATTTCAGGTTTAGGTAAGGTGAAATTTCCAGCTTAGGGAGGCTTGCTAAAAGTGTTTGTGTAGTACAAATTCTGTCACAGATTTCTCTGCCTCACTCTATGGTCAGTCCTGATCATGGTACTAGCTGGGTAAAGTACCATGGGCCAGGGTTAGGGCTCCGATCTCATTCTTTCTTAAAAGAAAAAAAAAAGGCAGGGTGTTTTGTTTTGTTTTTGCTTACTAATGTAAGAATGTAGTATCTCTGTTCTGCCTCTTCTCTGGGGTCTCACTTCTTGGGAGCCAGTGTGGAGGTGAATTCCTCTGAAGGCTGACTTGGGACTCCCCGGGCCTTTTCTGAGAAATGGTGACATTGTTCCCAGCACTTCCTCTCCCTTCCTGGGCAGCGTCTGCACCCACCACGGAGTCCTCCTCACATCCTCCATTTTCAAGCTTGGGCTTTCCACCTTTCCTTTCAGTCATCACCTCCCTCTGGGGTTGGGGCTGATCTGAACCCTCTGGTACCCCCCCCCCCTCGCTGAGCCTTGTTCCGTCCCTAAGCCTCCTGCTTTCTGGGGAACATGCCCAGGCATCAGGCTGTGGCTCTGACTAGCTGTCTGGACCTCAGAAACATGTCCCAACTTGTTGAGCCCTGGCATAGAAGAGGCTGATGGCTGTTTTGTCCTGCTTTGGGGAAAAAGGGGGTAATAGAAGACAGGAGACTGCCCCTCCCTGGGAGGACTTGGTCTGAGTTTTTCTGAACAGAATATGTGGTTTGCAGCATATCCCTTGGGACCAGCCTGGGATCCTCTGAGTGAGTATGTGTGTGTGTGTGTATGTGTGTGTAGTCAGATCCCCTGTGTGACTTCTAACAACTTGCTCCTTTGCCCCTTTCAGGCAGAATTTCTCCTATAAGGACATACTTGGCTACACATTCAAGCGTATGGTTGGGAACATTTAGGTGCTTCATAAATATTTGTTCATTTCTGTGATGGTGGTGGTGGTGGTGAGCTTAAAGTTATTAAAAAAAAAAAGTAGCACCTCACTTCCCAACAAAAACAGCAAAAAGAATTATTTCATTGTGAAGCTCAGTACCACAAAACCTTAAGTAATTCAATACAAGCCTTCATTAAAAATAATTTTTTTTCCAGAGTAAACAGCTAGACAATGTCAAGTCTATTTGAAATGCCTGAAAGCCGAGGGGATTCAAGGCTGTAGGAGGATGTGCCTGTTTTCTGCTGGACATTTGACAACCAGCCTTCGGGTGGTGTGTGTGTGCGTGTGTTAGGGGGGCACGCGGAGACTGGAGAAAGGAGCTGGGAGGAGCGGCTGGTCCTGGGGTCTTGGCCTTTTTGTGGCCTTCCTGAGTCCAGCTACAATCCTGGCCTGACTCCAATATCAAGCAGGCAATGGGGGGGAGGGGGGGTGCTGTGTCCCCCACACCCCCGCTTCATGAGCTCCTATCCTGACAGTAGAGAAGGAGGCTGGTCCTCGCTGAGGTCAGCTGTGTTAGAGGAAGAAGACAAGGCATGTCTGGGCAGGGATTTCCAGACACTGAGCAGCCCTAGATGTCAGTAATTATAGTTGCTCCAAGCCTGGATTTTACTTTTTAGTAGAATTTCTGTTCAGATTAACACTGTTGCCTGCATTTTTTTCCAAAGCAGAAACTGCAAATGTATCAGGTGAAGGAAGGTGGCAAAGGTGGGGTGCAATGGAGAGCTAGGGGTGTGAAGGTTGGTGGAAGCATTATGGGCACCTCACTTGCTTCTGTATCTGTCAGAAGCACCAGGGGACATTTCTAGAATTGTTCTTTATCCATGTCACCTCCATAGGTGCCTAGAAATGAGAGGTCCTGGATGCTTCCCTCATTCTAGAGCTTCTGAAATAGAGGGGGCAACAAGCAGAGAGCTCTGGTTGGGAGGCAAAACACCTAAGTTCCAATCATAGCCATTGGTTTGCTCTGTGATCTGAGTCAGGTCACTGAATTCAACCTCAGTTTCTCCAGCAGTGTGTGTGAGCTGTGTGGGGAGTATCCAGGAGCTAACTCATTCACCACCTTCTTCTCCCCTTCCTAGCCATCAAATCTGCTGCAATCACAGAGGTCTCTTCGGTTGAGGTGAGCGAGTGTGAGGAAGAGGGTGCAAGGAGTTTTGTTTAATGGCAATTTCCCCCACTTCCCCTGGAGACTAGGTCAGCCCTTTCCCAGAAGTGTGCCCAATGCCCTCCTCCCCTGTGGCACTGTCAAGCAACAACTTTGCTTCTGTTTAGTTCTGTGAGCCTCAGTTTCCTCATCTGTGGAATAAAGGGGATTGAATCTGGTTCAGGCCTCCAAGAGGCTTTGTTGGGGTGTCTAGGTGCCCCCAGGTGCTTGGGGAAAGGTGGCCCACTGAGAGATCTGTGGGAATAGCGGTGGTATAGTCGGGTGTTTCTGGGAAGTGCAAAGTGAAGTGCGTCATTTTTATTATTTATGATTTACTTCCTATTATGTCACCCCTTGTGATCGTTTCGGGGCCAGAAAGGGGGCTCGTTTTAACAGTGCCATTGCCTCCTGAGGAGTGTCAACTCATTCCCCAACTAAAAAACACCCATATTTGTGATCCAGTTCGTGGGGAAATGGTCAAGCGCACTAACCCGAGCGCGGGGCGCAGGGAGAAGGGAAGCACGCGAGGTTGGCATCCGAGCTCCGACGGCCGAGGCGCTGCCAGGCGTGGGGGAGGAGCCGCGGTCCCGGGGGAGGGCGGTCCCGGGCGCGCAGGGGGCGAGCAGCCAGTCCCGCCTCTGGGTGAATCAATCCTTTATAAGGGCCGTGCCGGGCGGCACCAGCTGAGGTGTGAGCAGCTGTTGGAGTCGGTGGCTTGAAGTTCCGGAGCCTGGCGCGGATTCCCCGAGACACAGAGACACTCAGAGGTGAGGACGCCGTCACCAGCAAGCGCAGACCCGGGGCTGGCGACGGGGCGCGGAGCCGAGCGTGTCCGCGCCTGTGTCCCTGCGTGTCCCTACGTGTGCGTGTGCGCTGTGACCAGGTGGATGACGCGCGTGGGTCTCGGTTTTGCTCCCACGGTGTGTCTGGAAGTGCGCGTGTCACGGAATTCGGGATGAGCGGCAGACTCCCGGCGGAGAGAGGGACAGGAGTACGAGGGGTCCCTGCCACGCTCTCCTCCCCTTACAACTCGGCTGGGACGAGGGAAGGCGTGGGCCGGGCACGGGTGCTGCGCGGCTAGGGGTCGAAGCCCCTGCACGCGGAGGGGTCCGGCAGGGGCGGGATCGCGGGGCTGAGCAGGTTCACCTGGGATCCGCCCCCCGGAGGCTCTCGGACCCGGCCCGTGCCCTCGCCCAGACCACTGAGGTCGCGATCCCGACGCGGCCGCGGCCGCCAACCCGCTGGGCTCTGAGGTCAGCGCGGGTTGTGTCCCCAGCTCTTGGGAACAAGTCGAGACATGTCCCTTAGGGCCAGTGAGGTGATTCACGGTAACAAGGGGACCCCGGGAACGGGCCGGGCGAGGTCAGAACTCCGCCCGGGCTGGGGGACAGCGGTGCCGCCCAAGTCCCCTTCCCGGCCCCTCCGCGGTCTCTGCTCCCCCCGCCCCATCAGCACAGTGACCTGTTTGGCGGCACGAAGTGTTCCCAGGGAAGCCAGGACACCGGGAGGTCCGGGACCGGGCGTCCGGTCCCCGCCCCGCCGCGCGTCCTCGGGGACCCGGGGCCGCGGCCCCGCGCTGGGTGGGCTCGCGCCAGCCTGTCAGTTCCGGAAGCGCAGGAGGCCCGCCCGCCTCTGTCCCACCGGCGCGGGAGACCGCGGCCCACCCGGCCCTGGGGTGGGGGCGCCGGGCCGTGCGGGCTACGCCCGGGTGGTAGCGGGGTGGGGGGTGCGACCTGGAGGGGCGAGGCTTCGGGGGCGCAACGCTGCGCACGGCTTCTGTCAGCCGCACCCAGGGACTTGGGGCGCCCCGAACCTAGTCCAGAATCCCCTCTCCAAGGGCGAAAGGGCTGCGCGGAGCAGGGGGCGATTCGCCCTTCGGGTGCCCCACCCAGCTCGAGTCACCGTGCGGCCATCCCCGTCCCGGGCCCTGGGGGACACTTGCGCCCTTCCCCTTTCGGAAAAGAATCTTGGGTTTGGCACTTTAGGGCGCCCCTCCCTCGTACTCTCCCTCCACGTCGCGTTTCGGGGAGGACTTTCGAGCGCTTTTGTTTTCTTTGCTCGCGTCTATTTTTATTTTCCAGCGATCTGACTCATCCGTGCTCTGGGCGTGGAGATGAGGTGGAGGGAGCAGCGCGCTGCCCGCCTGTGCGTGAGAGCGAGCGCGCGCCACAGCTGGCGGGAGAGCGCGCCGTTTCCCCACAGCGGCGGGGGTTTCGGAGGCCGACTGGGTCCGCGCGCGCCCCCGCCCCAGCCGAGGGCGACGCGGGGCTTGGGCGGGCGGGGAGCACTGGGCAGGAAACTGACTCATCCCAACTCCCGGCCGCCGTCCCGGGCTCGGCCCACGTACCGCCCGTCCGCCGCCCGTTTTCTGGGCAGCAGAGCCCTCCTCCGGCCCCGACGCGAACAGCACACACGCCTTCCCGCGGGCATGGAGCGTCACCCGCCTGCCTTCCCGCCGCTGCTCTGGGGCTGATCCCAGGTCGCTCCCCCCGGCCCCCAACGCCCCCTAAAAATAGTAACCCATTGGTTCAACAGTGTTTACTGAGCGCTTGCTATTTACTTGGGAATTAAAGTTGGTTGAAGTCTAAAGCACGAAGGCCAACAAAGAAAGCTATTCTGTTACTTGTTTGTAAAACAAGGGTTTGTGTTTGAGTTTCCTCTGAGTGGATAGCTGCGACAATGGGCAGGTTTTGATGGAGACTCTATGAGGGACACAGGGAAGGCCTGGTAGAAGGAGAGAGGGTTCCTGCCTGCATTCTGGTCCTATCTTCAGCTCCTAGAAGCCAAGGAATACTCAACTTACTGATGAAGTCCCAGGCAAGCTCCTTGTGCCAATGAGGCCCTGAGACCCAGACTGTCCGTTTAGCATCCTGTGTGTCCCCTCTTGAATGGCATCCCAAGAGTGCCCATCTGGGGACTGCCAAACACTTGCTTAAATTTTCTTCAGTTTGAATTAAGTTGGTTTGTGGGAGGGAGCTATCAATCTACATTTTGAAAAAGCTCCCCAAGTGATTCATGGGCCTCTCCCCTTAAGAAACCTAAAAATTAGAGAAGGAGTATAAGGTTCAACACCAGAGCACAGAACTGGGGGCACATAGGCCTGGGTTCGAATCCTGAATGTGTTACTTGTGAGCTTTGTGGCCTTGGGAAAGTTACTTAACTTCTCTGAGCCTTGGCTACCTCCTCTATAAAATGTAGCTGATATGCTCACTTTTAAGGAAAACTAATATTTATAAACTTCTTAGAACAGCCCCTAAATATATATATAAATTAATCCCAATCTTTGCCCTGAAGAGAGCAGACCAAGGTTAGTTGAGGTCTCTGCTCTGTGTAACCCCTCCATGGGGCAGTGGCCCTGGACCTTCCTATCTGTGTGGTTTGGGGGCAAGTATCAGTATCTCTTCGAACTCCTGCCCTTTAAACTTGGTCTGAGGTCACCTAGTGCCTCCCCTCCCCTATCAGCTGAGAGGTGGGCAGCACTCACGGTGAGAGGTGGAGTGTGTATGTGTAATGTGTGTGTGTGTGTGGAGGGAGGGGGTAGGTGTGGCATGGGTCCAGGGCTTCCTGCCCCAGGAGGTCCCTCAGCAGAGCCTGCAAATCAGGACTTGTCCCCAGGAAAGCCCAGTCCCTGCCAAGGTTGTGCAGCTGCTCAGCCCTGGAGTCAGGCCAGAGCAGAGCAGGTGGGCGCCAGCACTCCTTCGTGGGCAAACTCACCCATGGCTTTCTCTCTCCTGAAGTGGGAGGAGAGGAACCAGGCAGAGCAGCCGCCTTTAATTCTCTTTGCCTGCGAAACGGGTTCTTTGAATGCAGCAATGTGGCATAGGGGCTTCAAGGCTGTCTAGACTTCAGATCACCTGATGGGGCTGGCAGGATGTGGCTCAGCCTCGGAGAAATTGTAGCTCAGTCCTGCCCTGCCCAGCTCCTTCTTAGCCCCAGGCGACCAGCCTGATGACATACTTGGGAAGGACGCTCAGCCTCCAGCACCTGTCAGCTGCTGTCTGAAGAGGTGGTGGCCTGCAGGGAGGCTCAGCCAAAACTGAAGGCAAAGAGAAATAAAAATACTGCTTCTGTATACCAGGTGCTGCTCTCAGTACGTTACTTACTTTACCTCAGTTAATCTTCATATCTGTCCCCTGAGACAGTCCCTGTTATTGCTTCTATTGTACAGACAAGGACAGTAAAGCCCAGAGAAGTCAAGGCATTTGTACAAGGTCAACCAGCAGAGCCTGGATTCCAACCCAGGCAGTACTGCCCCAGAGCCTTCGCTCTTTACCACCATAGGCAGCCTCTCAACTCTGTTCCATCTGCCTTGTCTGGAGGGACTCGCTGACCAAATGCTTGAGCACGCTTCCGTAGTCATGCGCTTTAAACTTTCACAAAGCCCCATCTTACAGATGAAACTGAGGCCAAGAGACATTAAGTGACTGTGTCTTTCACCCCAAAGTCCAGGGTCCTTTTAAGTGTCAGAGCAGGGCGACCCCATGTGGGCAGCTGGATAGAGGGATTCAGGAGGTGAAAGGAGCTGCCAGCCTGTCCATTTACTTGGGACCTGACCAGGCCAGGCCAGGGCTGGGGAACTGCTGGACTGGCAATTCGCACGTATTTGGGGCATTCGTGCCCATGAGGGACACCTGGGGGGCGGGAAAGTAAATTGATTTTAGCTGATAATTACCTGGCGGTAAACAGGCCCTTGATCCCTGCTGTTGCAATCAACTTGCCTTTGTTGACACAAGCTTGCCCTTCAGCTGCCTGCTCTCCCAGTCACCCTGGGGTGCCAGGCTATCTCCCTCTGCCCCAGTCCAGTGTCTTTTGGGGGTAGGTTGGGGAGGCTGATGGGAAGGAGCTAGAGACACCCGCTCACCTCATGCTGCTGTAGGAAGACCCCACCTGAGCAAAGCATGGCCTGGTACCGGAGGGTCCAGTTTCCCCAGTAACCCGGGCCTTACTGTGTCTCAGCTGCAGGTACCATGTCGGAGCCGTTCCGAGATGCCCGTCCGATCCCCCGTGGCAGCACGGTTTGCCGCCGCCTCTTCGGCCCCGTGGACAGTGAGCAGCTGCGCCGAGAGGGCGATGCATTAATGGCCAGCTGCATCCAGGAGGCCTGTGAGCGATGGAACTTCGACTTTGTCACCGAGACACCTCTGAAGGGCGACTTCGTCTGGGAGCCTGTGTGGGGCCTGGGCCTGCCCAAGCTCTACCTGACCTCGGGGCCCCAGGGACCCCGGGACGACCTGGGCGGAGGCAAGCGGCCCAGCAGCTCACCTGCCCTGCTGCAGGGGACAGCTCAGGAGGACCACGTGGACCTGTCACTGTCATGCACCCTCATGCCCCACTCCCCTGAGCGTCCTGAGGAGTCCCCAGGTGGGCCTGGCACCTCTCAGAGCCGAAAACGGCGGCAGACCAGCATGACAGGTAAGGACAGATCAGGGAATGTCACTGACATCGCAAGGGACCAAGACTCAGAATTCATGGTGCCAGGGCTGACCTGTCTGGTCCAGCTTGCTCATTATGAAGGAGAAACAGGCCCAGAGAGGGGAAGCAACTTGCCTGAGGTCATACAACTAGTCCACAGCCAAGAATTAGCTAACATTTATTGGGAACATTTATTAAATTCCAGGCCCTCCACTGACTTTCTAAGGTGCGTTTCATTTAGTCCTTACTGTAACCCTATACCATATGGCATTCTTGCCACCCTTTTATAGGCAAGGAAACAAAGTTCAGAGAGGTAGAATGATTTTCCTAAGGTTGCACAGTGAATTTGCAATGGAGAGCAAACTAAGGATCATTTTCAAACTTAACTCCTTTCCCCATCACGAACACATACTTCCTGTTTCTCTGCCTAGTTTGTTGGCGTTGGTACTTTTTACTATCAACAGCTACTTCCTTATCTTGATATTGTCCACTCCCCCCACTAGGATATTATCTCCCCAGAAAGGGATCTGTATCTCTCTTATTCACTGCTGAAGCCCTAGCACCTAGACTGGTGTCTGGCACATAGTAGGTGCTTGATCAATAATGAATGAGTGATGCTGACGTTTGATCACTTACTAGGTCAGGCCCTAGACCAAATCCTTTTACAGAGAGCATTGTATTTGATCCTTAGACCACCATCCCAGAGTTATCCTCATTTTACAGGTGAGGAAGCTGAGGTTCAAAGAGATGCAGCCAAGAATCCCACAGCAAATTTGCAGCTGGGTCAGAACTCACAATGAAGATAATAATAACAAGAATAGCTAACATTTCTATGGCCCAGGCATTGCGCAGAACACTCTTCCTGGGTGACCTAATGCTATCCCTTAGAGCAGTACTGTTGTTAGAACTCTGCAGTGATTGATGCAAATACCCAGGGCCACTAGCCACATAGAGCCACTGAGTACTTGACGTGTGGCTCGTGTGACTGAGGACGTGAGATTTTTTTTTTATTTGATTTTAGTTCATTTAAATCACCACATAGGACTAGCTGCTACTGTATCTGGCCACTTGGCTTAGAGCAGGCCCAGGGATGCAGGTCTTGTTCTCAGTCACATCTGTGAAGCGTGATGGGATGCCCTGTAAACACACTGGGAGATGGGGTGGAAGTTTCCAGAGTTCTTCCCTGTACTTGGCAATGTGTCCCTAGGGTGGGGTCGCTGGCCCCTCTGAGGTTTGCCTTGGTTGGTTAGCTCTGTTGTGCCTGCTTCCTGCTGGCCTGGCTAACTTCTGTTATCTCTCCTCAGATTTCTATCACTCCAAACGCCGGCTGATCTTCTCCAAGAGGAAGCCCTAAACCTGCCCACTGGAAGCCTCGCGCTCTTGGAAACACCCCTCCTTCCACCCCCACGAAGTCCCCTTCTACATCTTTTGCTTTAGTCCTTCAGTTTGTTTGTCTTAATTATTATGTGTGTTTTAATTTAAACTCCCCCCTCTTGTACATAGCCTGCTTGCCACCACCCTCCCACCCCTGCCAGCCCCTGGCATTAGGATTATTTAAAGAAAACATTAGACAGTGAAATGATAGGCTTATTAGATGGTCAGGTATTTTTATTATGCTAACTATTATTTAAACCTCCTCCTCCTGTGCTCTCAGTTCCTCTCTCCCAGAGGTAGGGTGGGGCTGGCACGGCCCTCACCTGCTAGGTGGTGCTCTCTGGAGGGGCCTGGCTCCGTCCGTCTGTTCACTGGGGCCGGGGCACATTATGAAATTATGCCCCCTTCCTGCCTTCTGCAACCCGAAGTCCTTAAAATTTGAGAAGTAAAAAGATAGCACTTTGAAGAGGGCCCTGCAGTGTGGGGACATCTTCCAAAACTTAGAGTCCCCTCTCCTATCTAAGGTTGGGCAGGGTGACCTTGAAGTAGGCACAACCTGGAACGGGGCTGAGGATTGGCACCTTCCTGGCCCTTGATACCCCTCTGGGTCCATGTGAAGGCATGGGGAAGGTAGGGTCCCGTAGCAAATCACCCCACCTCTCCCCACGCTCCCCTGCTGCCCACGGAGGCGCCAGCTGCAGGGTTGGGCCTGCACCCTGTTGGCTTCCTGGGGACTCTCCTAGGAGCCTCCTCCTCAGCTGGACTCTCAAGTCTCCCTCAGCTCCTCTTCCCTCCCCGTGTCCTTCCCCTCTAGTCCCTTCTCAGCCCTGAGTGGTTGCTCTGGGGTGCCTGTTCCCACTCCCCCAACTCAGTGGACTGGGTGGGGAAGGGGCACACTAGAAGTTGGGTCCCCCAGGTCTACCTCGGGCAGCTCGAGCAGCGACCGCCCCCTCCTCGCAGCTCTTGGGGTAGGGGTCCTGGGTGGCCATGCTGGCCTCCTTGAATGGGGGTCTGTCTGAGTTAGGAGTCTGTGGGTGGAGGAAGTGGCTTCTTCTAGAGCGGGGGTGGCGAACCTATGGCACATGTGCCCAAAGTGGCACGCGGAGCAATTATTTCGGCACGTGGAGCTGTGAATACCATTTAAAAAATTATTGTTTATGCTCTTATAGACATCAAAATAATCGATACCTCTATCTCACTCAATGGGTTGGCACGCGAGTTGAGCGAGTATACTCTTATTTCATAAACTTTGGCCCTCAATCGCCAAAAGGTTCGCCACTCCTGACCTAGAGACACCAGCCCCTGGAACTCCTCCAAGGACCTTCCCCGTCTACCCCCACCTCCCTGTTTCATTGCACTTTGAACAGCAGCTGAACCAGGAGTCAGGTGTTTGAAGATGGTGGGAGTAGAGGCTGTGGACCCAGCATGCCAAGTGGGTTCATATGGGCCTACGAGCTATGTTGTCTTTCCTGGCACTGAACATAAGCCCCTGGAGGCCCCGAAGCACTTAGTGGGTCTGACCCCAAACACCTGTAACCTTCTGGCCTGGGCTGTTTCCTCCTGGCTCCCCATGTGTGCTGGTTCTCCTGTCTCCACTTAGACTGTACACCTCTCAAGGTCAGGGACCACGCCCTGTCCTTCTCTGTGTCCCTCACAGCCCCTCCCACAGTGCTGGGTATACAGCAGGTGCTCAATAAATATTTCTTAGTGACTTGTAAACATGCCTTGTCATTTTTAAGAACAAGTAGGTGGGTTCCCTCCCCCCCACCTTTGGTGGTTTTTATAATTTTAAAAATTAAGCATTTAAATTTTAAAAATGCAGAAAGCTTAGCAAACAGAAGGACCAGGAGGCAAAAAAGTAGACAACAAAATGAAAACAAAAAATTATCACACCTCTGCAAAGATTGCCACTCAATATTTTGATTTCTATGTGGTCTTTTTTAGTAAAGAACACATTGTAGTTTGACATCATTACTCATCAGGGAAACACAAATTAAAACCACAGAAAGGTTTCACTACACCTACCAGAATGACTAAGGTGAAAAAGGCTGACAGTGCGAAGTGCTGACAAGAAGATGGAGCAACTGGAACTCATACCTTGCTGATGGAAGTGGGAAATATTTCAACTACTTTAGAAATTTGGCAATATCTTCTAAAGAGGCCTCCCCTCATTTCTTAAAGATGTATTTTTATTGTTTTTGACAGTGAGAGAGATACAGAGACAGAGAGAAGGGCCCAGAACAGTCTCCATAGTTGCACATCATTGGTTTTTCCACATAGTTTCATTCCACAGGTGGGCGTGGGGCTGCACAGGGCAGGAACTGGGCCGGGGTCTTCACCCCAGTGAGAACTGAATTGGGGGCACTCCCCAGTTCAGCATATGGGTCCGCACGGGCCAGGGCTGGGGCCGGGATGCGATCCTCGGTCCTCGGGGCTGCAAAGTGAGCACTTAACCCACTGAACCATCCCGGCTTCCCCTCTCCCCTCATTTCTACCTCATGACCCAGAAATTCTATTCTTACGTTTGTTCTCAAGAGAAATGAGTACAGATTTCCACCAAAAGACAAGTTCATAGCAGCATTACTCTTAACAGACACAAACTGGAAACAACCTACATGTCTATAATGAAAGAGTAGATAAGTCAATTGTGTATATCTTTATATAGTGGAACACTGTGCAACATTAAAAAAAGAACAAAGTACTGTTACATCCATGATCTAATTATCTGTTTATAATTAACCACACCAAGACTTAGTGGCTTTAAACAATAACCATTTTATGTTCCAAGTTCTGCAATTTGGCCAAGAAATACTTTTCAAATGTCGAATCACTCTCTGCTGTTCAGGGCATGGCTTTGCTCCAGAACTTTAGGGGTCTGAGATAAGGCTCTCCCATGGGGCTTTCCAGAGACTTCACACTTTTTATCTCCCAGGCACATTTCTAGCAGCACCATGGGACATGCTGGGTTGTACTTCCCACAAAGTGGACCTATTTCAGAGCCGTCTTTCACTCTCAACTCCACTCAAATATGGCAGCTTCTCAAGTCATCCAATAAATGGGCTGGAGCATTAGTGTATGGCCTCCAAATTGGCCCACCCAGTGCTAGGCTTCTTCAGTGGTAGGATGCCCACAGTATAATAACTTGTCTTGTCCCATAGGAGGAATGTCCCTGCATGCCCCAGTTCATTGACCATTTAAAACTTAACTAACATGATAGGTCCCTTTCCTGATGTGGATTAGCTTCTCACAGAGGTATATGATGGTTGCAATTAGAGCTACCATATGGGTAAGCATCGATCACCATGATTCATTTGGTTGATGTAGAAGCAGTGTGGGGTGGATTGCATGGCGATGTGATGGGAATACCCTGCATCCTTTGAGAGTAGGGCTAGTCTCTTAAATTCCACCTGGGATGTGTGGTATTGCTTCTGATTTACTCCCGTGACTAGTGGGATAATTTCAGAGACTTCCACTTGGCACTTCTTTCTATAATGGCTCTTATTCCATAGATAGGAAACCTGTGTGAGGGTTCTGACAGCTTCTAAGTATATCCATCTCAGTTTGCACTCAGGGGCTAGGAAATAGCCACAGAGTGGGTGGGTCCACACACCCACTGGACTTTGAGATGAACCTGGGCAGGACTCCATATGTTCCCCTACTCTAGAGTCACCCTTCAGCCAGTATTTCCTTCTCAACCTGAGCATTCCAGCCCCAATCCTCAACCCTATCCCACCCCATCCCAGCACCCCAGTCACTGTTCCTCATAACAACCTGTCTGGCATATGACCAGGGTCATCTTCAAATTCAATTGGCAGGGTCACAAAAGTAACAATAGCTAACGTGATTATCATCTGCCTAACATGGTTCCAAATATTTTACGATGGTTATACCATCGTAAAACATTTGGAACCAAGGCTATAACCTTTATAACATCGAATGCTTACAGCATACCTACGTGGAGGGCAATATTATTGTTTCTATTTTACAGATGAGAAACTCAGGCAATGAGCCCTTCAATCCCTTGCCCGAGGTCACGCCTCTAGGAAGTGGTGGGGAGCCAGGATACCCACCCTGATGACCCAGGTCATATTGCCTGCTTAATTAACCAGAAAGGGGAAGTGCCTCACCCAGGGCCACCAGGGCTACCACACGCAGATGGCAGAAGATTCTAACAGGCTTATGGGGGACCGATCTCTTTCTCTGCCCTTCCTCAGTCTTTGATGTAACTTAGTTTGCTCAGTCAGATGTAAAGCATGCTATATAAATGCAACTTCAAAACAAACTCCCTGACCTTGGTTGCCCTTAGCATTGCCAGCCCTCCTAGTTTGGAGCTGGGTCGTAGGGGGCCCCAGTCTCCTAGCTTGAAATCCAGCTCTCGCCACCACCACATCCCAGAACAGACAGGATCTTGCTTCAGGGTTTATGAAGCTGTGAAGTGAATTTAAGCATCCTTAGGGAACTGAAAATTCATGAGGGCAAAAGTGTCCCCATTCATAAAATGGTCTCACTGTCTTTGATTCTTTTTCATCAATTCAGTTTTTGTAAAATGAACTTTCTGAGCTCAGCATTTTTAAGTCCAGAAACACTGCAGTTTAAAATTAGCTCCACTGTTTCCAAAAAGACCTGGATCTCACTTTTCCCTCAGTATTGGCTTTGTTCTCTTGCTAGTTGGCTCATGGGGCAGGTTTCTCCCCTGGGGCTGGTGCAGAGGGCAGAGGGCAGAGGGCAAGGCCAGGCTGAGGACACCGGGGCACTCAGGCTCCATCCCAGAAGGCTGTGATACCACCCCCTCCAGCGGGTTGTGCCAGCAGGGGAAGGGGCAAATGAACTGAAGTTTCCTTGAGACCCTGGGGGCTGAGTTTTAAAAATCTAACCTCAGTCTGTTCAAAAGGGAGTGGAGAGAGTCCCTCACTGGAGAGAAAAAGGTCCTGGATTTGTTGCATTTGCCCAAATCTAGCAGCAAGTAGTGTTGGCTCAACTTTTAGTCACCTCTCATCATCACCTCCACTGCCCTCCTGGCCCAGGACACCGTCACTTCTTTTCTGGGTTGTTTTCTTAAAGATTTCTTTTATCGAGAAAAGTGAAAGAGAGAGAGGGGGAGAGACAGAGAGACAGAGAGATAGAGAGGGAAGGGGGAGGGCCCAGAGCAGTCTCCCTAGATGTACATCATTAGTTGTGACGTGGTTTCATTCCACACGGGTGGATGTGGGGCCGCGTGGGGTGGGAACCGAACCAGCGGCCTCCAACGCCGACGAGCCATCCTGGGGATTACCAGTTGTGTTGCAGTTCAGCACATGGGGTTGCACAGGCCGGCAGCCAGGAGTCGAACCCTGGACCTCGTGATTTCGAGGCAAGTGCTCAGCCACCGAGCTACCTCAGAATCCCCTTGTCTGGATTGTTTTAACAGCCTCCTCACTGGTCTCCCTGCTTCTGTCTCTGCCTCAGACAGTCTATTCTCCACAGCGAAAGCAGCCAGACGAATTCTTTTAAAACCCATGGTGGATCACGTCCCCCTCCAAATGGCTTCCATCTCACTTACAGTGAAACAGGTCCTTATCTGACCTCTCGATTATACTGTTCGTTACCTCCAACCTCATCTTCACTCCACCCTCTGTTACCTGCTGCAGCCATACCAGTCTCATTGCTCCTCAGGGACACAAAGCATGCTCCTGCCTCAGGACCTGCGTGCTCACTGTTCCTTCTCCCTGAACACTCGTCTATTCCTTCACCTGCTTTACTCTTCATAGCGCTTATTACCACTATACATTATATTACATATGAAAATTTTTTGTCTTTTTTTTTCTCTAACTTTTGTATCCTCAGTGCTTAGGACAATGTCTGGCATCTATTAGGTACTCAATAAATATTTGTTGAATAAAAAAAAAAAAAAAGCTTTATTTAGTTCACTGAAGCCATGGAAACTTTGAGTATCAATTTTCTCAATGGTAGAAAGGGAATAAAAGGAGGCCAGGACAGCTCAGAGGTTGAGCGCTTGCCTCGCAATCATGGGGTACGGGGTTTGATTCCTGCCTTGGCTCATGCAAACCCATACGCTGAACCGCGGTGCAACTGGTAACCGCCGAGATGACTTGGCAAACATTCTCACCTCCCATGCAGGAGGCCCCTGGTTTGGTTCCCACCCCACGCAGCCCCACATCCACCTGTGCAGAATGAAACCTTCTCACAACTAATGATGTACAGCTATGGAGACTGCTCTGGGCCCTCTCCCTCTCTCTCTGTCTCTCTTTCTCACCTTCTCTCAAAACAATAAAATAAAATTTTTAAAAAGGGGGATAAAAGGATGGTTGGCTGTTTTGAAATCGTTCCAGACACACAGAAAAGTTGCAAAGTAGTAAAACAATTCCCAGGTACTCTCCACCCAACAGTCCTGAAACATCATCATTCTCTCTCTGAATATGTACAAATTATTCTTAAATATATTTTTTAATGGGTGATGCATAAAGTTGGTACAAAATAAATAGTTAACAAAAATCTCCCTCCTTCTCTATCTCAACTGCTACCAGTTCCTTGTATAGTCTGTCAGATATATCTTTTTTTTTCATTGTTTTTGACAGAGAGAGAGCGAGCAAGAGAGAGTGAGAGAGATACAGAGACAGAGAGAGAACTGAACTGGGGGAACTCCCCAGTTCAACATATGGGCCTGCACGGGCCGGGGCTGGGATTCGATCCTCGGTTCCCAGCGCTGCAAAGTGAGCGCTTAACCCACTGAGCCATCCCGGCTTCCCCTCTCAGATATATCTTATGCCTTTACAACCATATATGAATGCATGTGCATTAATAGAGTTGTATAAATTTCATCCATACACATACACTTTTGTTCATGCAAAGCATACTATACTCACTGTTTTGCACCTCATATTTTTTCATCAACAATATCTGTTGAAGGTCATTCCATAGTGGTCCACCTGGCTCTTTCTATTTTCTTCACGGCTGCACTGTAAGCCATTATGTGGATGGATCACAGCTTATTTAACCAGTTCCCTAGTGGTGGAAATTTAGGTTGTTTCCAATCCTTTGCTACTACAGACAATGTTGTAATAAATGTTTTTTTATGTTGTCATTTTGTACATCACCTGTAAGACAAATGACTAGAAATACAATTGCTGATGAAAAAGATTTTTGCATTTAATATTTTTATTTTGTTTTTGACAGAGACAGAGACAGAGAGAGACAGAGAGAAGGGAGAGGGTCCAGAGCAGTCTCCATAGTTGTACGTCATCAGTCTTCATCATAGTTTCATTCCATGTAGGTGGTCAGGGGCCATGCAGGGCAGGAACCGGCGAGAAGCAAACTGGGGGGCCACACCCCAGTTCAGCATATGGTTCCACAAGGGCCAGGGCCAGGATCCTCAGACCCCTGGGCTGTAAGGCCACTGCTTAACATGCTGAGCCATCCCGGCATCACCAATTTTTTTTTTCGCTGTTCAAGGTTTATTTGTTTTAGTTGGTACAACTTAGAAAGTTGGCTGTATTATTTATATGTAGACTTTTCTTTTTCTATTATATGCCAATGTACACTATTCTAATACAGAGTATACAAAATTAGATCCTTTAAAACAGTTTTACACAAGACATGCAATTTGGGAGTTCTTACATTAGATTCCAGGATGTGATTGGAGAAAAAAGTTGGACTAGGCACATAGGGCAAAGGAACCGGAAGTCATATAACACACACCGAGTTGGAAGGGAAACTGCAGCATGTGCACAGGCAGTGGTGGTGCCTTTGAGGCAGTGGAACTATTTCACACGAACCAGTTTAGGATATACAAGCTAAGTACCATCCAGCATCAGGATATAGCTGCAGAGTAAGGACCATCCCTATTTCTAACTTTAGGAAGCTGATGTTTTTCCTAGGCTGTCTTACTAGTACTGTTTTCGTCACAGATCAGATAAAGGACAACATGCACAACCTCCAGCTGAAACCCTGTGCTGCCCCAGACAGTGAAGTGGAGGGGCATCAGAAGACGTTATTTTTTTTATGATTTTATTTTTTTTTTAGATTTATTTTATTGATTTCTGACAGAGAGAAACAGAGACAGAGAGAGACAGAGAGAAGGGGGAGGGCCCAGAGCTGTCTCCATAGTTGACATTAGTTTTCCATATAGTTTCACTCCACAGGCGGACACGGGGCTGCGCAGGGCAGGAACCGGGCCGGGGGCCTCCCACATAGGTCCCGGCAAGAACTGAGCTGGGGGCACACCCCAGCTCAGCATGTGGGTCCACATGGGCCCGGGGCCGGGATTCGATCCTCGGTCCTCGGGGCTTCAAAGCGAGTGCTTTACCCGCTGAGCCATCCCAGCTTTCCCAGAAGACTTTAAAACTGCAGCTCTTTTTGGATCCCCCAGTGTGTTTGCACTCCTCTTCAAACGGGCCTCTTCCTCAGGCATCAGGGTCACCTTCACATCTGAGATCCCACTCTGTCCCAAGATGCAAGGGACACTAAGGCAGACTTCGTCATGGTGGAAATTGGGTGCACCCATCTAAGATTCCTCTTCATACTTTCTGCCAAATCTGCCACAGAGAGTCCAATGGCCCAGGGTGTGTAGCCTTCCAATTTGAGCACCGCATAAGCACTGTCAACCACCTGTTTGTGAACTTCTTTCCACTGTTCCTTATCTGCATCAGTGCCTAAATCAGGGTGCAGATGCCTCAGGGAGACACCAGCAACATTCACTCCACTCCACACAGGCACGCTGGAGTCTCCATGCTCCCCAAGGACCCACCCATAACAGCTTAACGGGTGAACCTCCAGCCTTTCCCCCATCAGGTAATGGAACCGGGCTGAATCCAGATTGCAACCACTTCCAATAACATGGTTTTGGGGAAAGCCGCTTATCTTCCAAACCACATAGGTCAAGATAGCCACTGGATTGGCAACAATGAGCAATTTGCAGTTGGGGCTGCTGTACTTTACAACATCAGGAATGATGAATTTAAAGATGTTCACATTACGCTGGACCAGATTCTGACGGCTTTCTCCCTCTTGTTGACGTGCCCCAGCTGTGAGAATAACCAGCTTGGAGTTTGCAGTACATTGTAGTCTTTGCCAGAGACAATTTTTGGTGTTCTAAGAAATAAGCTGCCATGTTGGAGATCCATCGTCTCGCCCTTCAATTTGTCTTCCATGACATCAACAAGGGCAAGTTCATCTGCCAAGTCCTTCATTAAGATACTGATGGCACAGACCCTGCCAACAGCACCAACCCCAACAACTGTAATCTTATTCTGGGGGCTTTGTTCTTCCTTAAGAAGATTCACAATCAGCTGATCCTTGAGAGTTGCCATACTGGATTTAGAACCAAAAGGAATCGAACACGGCTGGAGTGGGCATCTGTGACGCTCAGCGTGGGGTGCAGACTTGGCAGCTGCTGCTCTGGTCGCATCCCTGATTTTTATATTTTAAAGGTTGATAACTATTACCTCATTTCTTTTCATGAAAAATGTGCCAGTTTATGTTCTTACCACCAACATGAGAGAATGTTTTTCTATATCCTTTACAACAGGTACATTTTTTAAAAGTTTAATTGAATACTTTAAAATGATAACTCATTGTAGTTTTATTTTCTTTTTTATTTTATTATGAATGAAGATAAGCATTTTTTTTCATGTGTTTAAAAGCAATTGATTGGGGAAGCCAGGATGGCTCACGGGGTTAAGAGCTCGCTTTGCAGCCCCAGGGGCCAAGGATCGAATCCCGGTCCCTGACCATGTGGACCCATATGCTGCACTGGGGTGTGCTTCCCATGCAGGAGGCCCCCAGCCCAGTTTCCACCCTGCGAGGCCCCTGCCCACCTGTGTGGAATGAAACCATATCAAAAACTGATGACGTACAACTATGGAGGTTACTTTGAGTCCTTTCCCTTCTCTCTGTTTCTCTCTGTCTCTGTCAAGAAACAATAAAATAAAACTTAAAATAAATAAATAAATAGATAGATGGATGGATAGATAGATAGATAGATAAAAGCAATTGATTACTCAGCCATAAAAAAAGAATGAAATCTTGCCATTTGCCCAACATGGATCAACCTTGAGGGTATTATGCTAAATGAAATAAGTGAGACAGAAGAAGAATATACTGGATGAGTTCAGTTATATGTGGAATCTGAAGGACAACAAACAAACAAGGGAAACAAACCACAGACTCATAGATACAGAGAACAAATTGATAGTCACCAGATGGGAGGGAGGTGGGGGACGGGTGAAAAGGGTAAAGGGAGTAAATGGTACAAACTTCTAGCCCTAAAATGAATAGGTCACAGGGATGTAGTGTACAGAACAGGGAATATTATCAATAATATTGTAATAACTTTGTATAGTGACAGATGGTTGGTTACTAGACTTACGGTAATCACATGGTAAAATATGCTAATGTTGAATCACTATATTGTACCCTGAAACTAATATAATATGGTATTTCAACTGTATTTTAAGAAAAAAGAAAAAAACATAAATTTTACATTACTAGGGAAAAGAAAGCAATTGATATTTTCTCCATAAATTATCTATTCATATATGGTGCCAATTGCTCTAATGCATTATTGGTTTTTCATTGATTTGTAGAAACTCATGATATAAGAAGGAAATTAGCTTATTTTCTGTGGCATGTGAAACTTTTTATAGTTTGCCTTTTAATTTGTCAAGGGTAATTTTTTTTTTTTTTTGGCTAATCAATAGTTTAATTTTTGTATTTTAAAATTTCTACATAGTTGAATGTCTCAATCTTTCTTTTTTAGTTTCTAATGCTTGTGATATGTCTAGAAAGGCTTTACCTGCTCCAAAATTATTTAAAAATTATCCCATGATTCCTTATGGCATTTCTTTAAACATACAAAAGTAAAGAGGAGAACAGAATGAGTCAGGTTCCCCCATCAGCTTCAAGGGTAATCAAAACCCACATTATTTCATCTATGCCCTATCCATTCTCCTCATCCCCCTATTATTTTGAAGTAAATCCCAAACAGCATATAATGTATGCTTTTTTAATGCTTAAACTTTTGGTCCATATGCAATTATTTTAGTTAGAGCGCCAACCTTGTTTTTTGCAGATACCTAGTCAATTCTCCCAATGGTTTATTAATAAGCCATCTTTTGGGGAAGCGGGGATGGCACAGCGGGTTAGGTGCTCGCTTTGAAGGCCCAGAGACCTAGGATCAAATCCCAGGCCTGGCCCATGTGAACCCACATGCTGAACTGGGGTGTGCCCCCAGTTTAGTTCTTGCTGGGGCCTATGCGGGAGGCTCCTGGCCCAGTTCCTGCCCTGCGCAGCCCCGTGCCCACCTGTGGAGTGAAACTATATGGAAAACTAGTGCTGTCAACTATGGAGAACACTCTGGGCCCTCCCCCTTCTCTCTGTCTCTCTCTGTCAAAAAACAAAACAAAAAAATAATAATAAAACAAGCCATCTTTCTCATTGACTTGAAATGCCACCTTTATCATACACTAAATTCATATATATATATATATACACACACATACATATACACACACATATATATATGTATAATACATATACATGCATATATATATATATGAGTTTATTCCTGTCTATTCTTTATTCTGTATCATTAATTCATCCACTTATATACATACTTTAGTGACACACTGTTCTGATAGTTGTAGCTCTATAGTATATTTTGCCATTAGGTTAGGCTATCCTCTAAAAGCTGAGTTAGATGTAAGCCTCCCCTGGTATTACAAAACACTGTCTGAGAGTGAGGGCCTGAAGTAAGGCATATTGTGCAGCCTTACACCCAGCTTTGGCTATATCTATGCCCATCAACACTCTGGCTGGGATAAGGCTGTCAACAGAGAGGAGGGTCCAATTTCTGGCTTTGCCACTGAGGCCTGAGTGACCTTGAGCAGTTTGCCTCACCCTCAGAGCCTCTGCTTACAGGAATCTCCCTCCCAGCTCTAGCATCCTTCAGCTCCAATCTTCTAGGGTCAGGGAGCCTCGGAAGTACCAGGCAAGATTATGAAAGGCTAACCTGTGGCCATTCTACAGGAAGTCTCATAGATTAACACAGGAGATTGGCTTTCTGGGGAACGGAAAGGGTGATGAAGCAAGAGATGAGACAGTTCCAGAGCTCGTGAGCTCCTCGGGACAGTGGCTGCCTTATCACCAGGTCCAGGGGGCACAGGCTGCACGCACGACTGGGAGCCGCTGAGAGGTGAGAGCCACCCTGGAGTTCCAGGGCTTCTTTTCTTTAGAGGGGTGAGGATGGGGGAGGGAGTAGCAGTCCCCATTCAACTCCTATGACAAGGGTGCAAAGGGTTGAGCCCTCTTTTCTCGTGAAGTTTGGGCTCTCTACATGGAGTAATGGAGGGCACTTGGGCAGGAGACTGGAATCGAATACCTACCTTAAATGGTCGTGTGACCTTGGGCAAGTCGCCTGGCTTCTCCGAGCCTCAGCTTCTGTATCAAGTTGGTGAAGGAAAGAGAGAAGATGAGTAGACAAGAACAAGGACCCACCAACTTGTCGCTATTATTTGTAGTTTTTGAAGTAAGTAGGGTGAAGAGCACACCCAGCTCCTTGCCCGTTTATGAGGCATAATGGAAGTAGGGTGGCCCGAAGGCGCCTGCAGACGCTGTGCTACGATGCAGCCGCGGTCCCCACCCTGTCCTTGCGCAGCTCCCCACTTCCTGACCGAAAGCCTGAGGCTCCTCTCCCTAAACCGCAGAGCGCTGTTCCCTATAGATGCCTGCGAGTGGGATTCATCGGCCCTCAAGTTTGGCTTCAAACTGTGTATGATTTCTTGGGCAAGGAACGGAGGCGAGGAAGCCGTGCTGAAGGCTGGTTGAACGTGTGTTCCTGGTCGTGAGGGGGCTTCTGACTGGCAAGGGTGAGGTCGCAATGGTCCAGGGAGGGGAACGTGGCACAGGAGGGGCTGCCGACCAAGGGGTGCCCCTGCTGGTGACTGTGAGGAGGGTTGTTCTGAGTGACTGAGTAGGGGAGGACCTTCGTACATACCAACGGCCGTGAGGGTTGTCACATCTGGCTATGAGAGAGCTAGCCATGTGGGAACGGTGGCAATGGCTGACTGAGAGGAAGCTGGCTGAGGAGGGAGTACGTGTGTGTATGCGTGTACACGCTGTGAGGATGTGCCCCCCTGTCTCAATGGCCATGCCTGACCATGAAGGGGCATAGAGTGTCTTTAAGGTGTGCTGTGAGGCTGTGTAGGGTGTGCTGTCTCTGACTGATGGTGACACGTACTTTGAAGTGGCTGCTTTTCTGCCCCAGGCCTCCTGACCGGCTGGAAGGAAGCCACTGAGGGGCGCTCCAGGGAGAGAAGGATTGGCTGCTGCAGAGGCCCAGGCCAAGGCCCGCGGCACAGTGGGTGCTGGGTGCTTCTTTCTATAAAATGTCAGGCGCTGCTGGAAATGGCCTGTGGAGGTGCCACTTGACAAGGAAGTCCCCTAAAGGGATATGAAGAACGTCTTCTGTCCTGGGATGTGGCCACAGGGAATTTATTTTAGGATTCTAGTTTCCTTGACTCTGGCAGCCTGACAGATTCAGCTTTGTGGTATCACGGTAGCCTCTTCGCCCAGTACTTTTGTTCTAGCAGCTTTTGCAGTGGGGATCATATCTTGCTGCTTTCTGTGTGTTATCTTCATCAACGGAAGTACATGTGAAACTTGAGTTTCCAAGTCTCATAACCCTGAGCAAAACCTGACCCACTCTGCCCTGCCCCACAAAGTCCTTGCCTCACCCACGATGGCTGTTCTATGGGTGACCCTTCTGCCCACCAGGGAGGCACCCCTCCAGGAAGTGCTCTTGGGGGAAGGCCATCCCTTCACAAAACAGGGGCCCGGATCTGGTGCTGATCTGCTACTGACGTCATGGCTTGGGCAGGTCTCTGAGTCTCAGATCCTCCCTAACTCAGTTTCCTTATCTGTCAAGTAGGGATAAGTCGTATCTATACCACACATGGCTTTTGTGAGGTTCGAGGGGAATTGCACCCTTATCCATGACATCACCACCACTGTCATTGCTACCTTTATTCAGCTGGCGCTGTGTGCTGGGCACAGCTGTGAGTGGTTTACATGGATTATAGTCAATGAATATTTGCTGAACACCCATGGCATGTGAGGCATGGTTCTAGGCCTCTGGGATAGAACAGTGAACAAGAGACAACTCCTAGGGATACGACTTATCCCTACTTGACAGATAAGGAAACTGAGTTAGGGAGGATCTGAGACTCAGAGACCTGCCCAAGCCATGACACACATAAGGCTTATATTTCAGTAAGAAGAGAGAGAAAATTTACAAAATAATTGAATAAAAGACTATTCTGGGAAGCTGATAAGTGTTAAGAGAAAAGTGAAGTCAGAATGAGAGGTGGCATTTTAACTTTAATTATCTTATCTAATCCTCACAGCAACCCTGCGTGATAAATATTAGTTTCATGTTCCAGTGAGGAAACTGAGGTAAGGGATGCTAAGTGGCTTGCCCAAGGTCACAGTACTCGTGAGCAGCAGGACTGGGACAGGAAGAGTCTGTCTGACTCCAGAGCAGTGACCAGAAGTTACCTCCTCTTGGGTCTCCTTTTCCACATTTGTTGGTTAAGAGGATGGGACAAACTTCCAGGAGGACAGGGCACCTTTTCCTAATTCACCTAAGGGAGCTGCATGCCTTGAGGCATGCCTGCCTTCCACTCTGCTGGCATTCCGGTGGTGCTCAATAAATGCTTGTCACTTCAGTGCATGCTGGGTCTTGGGAAGGGGTTGGGCAGAAGAAAGTCTTCTCAGAAGAGCTGATAACTGTTCTTTGGGAGGAAAAAAGCCCTGATCTGTAGCATTTGCCAGTTCACATGGACCAAATGCTCCCACAGTGGCTGCATCCAAGCCACTGAGTTAGGAAGCGATGTGCAGTTGGCTCTCAGGAGCCCCTAAGATCCGGCTCCAGCGCAATGCTGCAGTTTTACATCTATGATCTTAAAACTGTATTGAAACAGACTTTGAAGGCCCCAAGAGTGACAAAGAGTCAGAGAGATAGAAAGAAATGGAGAGACAAAACAGAGGAAGAGAGAGAGAGACTGACTCTACTTTAAAGTTTGGGAGCCTCCCCAGGGGAAGAATTACTTCATTCAAGTCCTATGCAACCTTTGTGAGGAAATTTGCCCAAGGACAGGCTAGACCAGTGTCTCCAGTCCCCTGGGATGAGCCCATCACCCCTGAAGTAGAGCTCCCTGACCATGCCACTAGCCTGTCTGTGACCTTTGGCCCCAACAGAGAAAGCCCAGAGAGGGTATCTTGTTTCTGTTGCCCCAGTTCCTTTGCACATGCTGTTCACTGCTTCTGAATCCTACCCGCCTGCTTTAGTGCTTGGCTCAAGTCCCACAGCCCATAGGAAGCTGTCTGACCATATGCATATCTAGGCCCTCCTATCTCATACGGTTCTGTGTACTCCAGACTTATTCTTCCCAGGGCAGGCCGTGACACTACCCCTTTGAAACTCCAGCCTCCCTTTCACCTCCCAAAATGCCTTCCCTGGACAAATCCTTATCCATAAATATCCTTACTAATCAACTGACTTACCTAAGACCTTCAACACCTGATGGAAGGACCCTAATTAACAAATTGAACAACCTTACTTGAATACCTATTATGTGCTAAGGAGCTGGGAGCAATGTGGACCAAGGTGTACAGTGACATCCATAGGGATTACCCAGGGCATCATGAGGCCACAGACAAGGGGTTACTGAACCCTACTTGAAATGCTGGGGTATGGCTTCTTGAAGGAGGTGGCCTCTAACCTGAGGGAGGAAGAGACATCAATCAGCTAGGTGAGGGGATAAGCAAGTCGGGAGGTTGGGGCAAAGGGAGGAAGGGTGGGAGGGAATCTGGCATTCTGGGAATCGCGAGAGGTTCAGAAGGGGTGGCATGGACTGTGAGGGCGTGGGGGTGAGGGAACGAAGGAGGGCCACGTCGTGCAAGGCCATAGAGCCAATTAGGGGAGCTACTGATTCCTTGGTGTGTGTGCCAAAGGAATAGAGAAATGGCGTTGTGGAGAAAAAGAGGCTAGAAGAGAGACAACCCGGAGCCGGAGGTGGCAACTGTGGGGGGGGGTAAGATGTGAGGAAACAAGGTCAGGGACATCAGGTTGGAGAGCTTGGCAATCTGCTTCTGGTCCTTCAGACATTGAGATTCTGGGTGACCCTGTGTAACCACCACCAAGGCAAGAAATAGAACCTATCCTGCCCGGGGGGCTTTTCTATAATGGCCAGAGATGACTTTGGACAGTTGGGCAGTGATCTGAAGCAGATAGAGGCATGTGGATAGCTCGGGGAAGAACATTCTGGAAGAGGGAGCAGAAAGGCCAAGGCCCTGAGTGGGGTGTGCTGGAGGCCATGAGGTAGGGGTGACCATGGGGTCAGAGAGACCAGTGGGAATGCAACAGAAAATCCATGGTGGATTTTCTCCAGGGGTAATGAGGAGCCCCAGGGGGGTTTTCAGAAGCAGTGTCTGTGGGTAGCAGCCTAGTGTCACCATTTATTTTTTTTCAAGATTTATTTTATTGTTTTTGACAGAGAGAGAGAGAGACAGAGAGAAGGAGGAGGGCCCAGAGCAGTCTCCACAGTTGTACATCATCAGTTTTCCACATGGTTTCCTTCCACACAGGTGGATGGGGGCTGCTCAGGGTGAGGACCAGGCTGGGGGCCTGTCACCTGGGAGGCATGCCTCCGTGAGCTGGGGGCCAAACTGGGGGCTTCCCACAGTTTGGGAAGCTTACCCGGATGAGAACCAAGTTGGGGCCACACCCCAGTTCAGCATGTGCATCCATATGGGCCAGGGCCGGGGTTTGATCCTCGGTCCCCGGGGCTGCAAAGTGAACGCCTACCCGCTGAGCCATCCCGGCTTCCTGCCCTCACCATTCTTTATCCCTAGGCCAGAGCAGCATGGAGCCTGGACAGAGAGTGACCCGAAAAGGCCGGAAGCTGGGCTCCAGCCGCCGGCGGCAGACACGAGAGCCTGCCGATGGCCAGGATGCCCCTGTGGCCCCAGAGCCCGAGTCCTGGTCCTCACAGGCAGCCGCAGAACTACAGGCCTTCTTCCAGGACTCTGGTGCCAAGGAGAGGGGCTTTGTCAGCCGGGAGGACCTGGTGGTGAGTCTAAGACCCCTTCCCACCCCCTGAACCGCTTTTCCACAGCCTCCTAAACCTTCTCATCCCAGGAAGGCAGGGCCTGCCTGCTCTTTTCCCTGTCTTTCATCTAAACTTTGATCCCAGAAAAGGCAGGGGACTTGTTTATACTAATGTTGTAAAGGACTGATATGGCTTTATGTGGGCCTCTCTTCCAAAGACATTTACAATTTAACAAAGGAAAGGATTTTACACCAAAGCAGTAACTTGCAAATGATATACTCGTTATTTTAGGCCCACTGAGCGGGGAAGTTTTTCTTGGGGAGCAATCAGAGTCCTGGATATCAAACTATGTTGATGACTAAACTTCAACAAAACACAAGATCAGCCATGGTTGTGTGTGCTGATAAGTCATCTTAGGATAAGACTGTGGAATTCAATTTTTTAAAAATATTAGTCATTACAATTAAGTACTTTCTCCTTATTTTTTCTTTCTTTTTTTTTAAGATTTGTTTGTATTGTTTGACAGAGAGACAGAGGGGGGAGGGGGCAGGGCAGAGCAGTCTCCATAGCCATGCATACATCATCAATTTTTGGCATAGTTTCATTCCACACAGGTGAGCACTGGCCCGGTGGCCTCCAGCATGGGAAGCACACCGGGGGCAGGAACCGAACTGGGGACTTCCCACAAGGAAAGCACATCCCAGTTCAGCATGTGGGTCCACACGGGTTGGGCCTGGGCCTGGGACTCAATCCTCAGACCCTGTGGTCACAAAGTGAGCCCTTAACCCTCTGAGCCATCTCAGAATTCCCTGAGTTCAATTTTTAAAATGGCTAATGTCCAGCAGGCCATAAATCTTTGGGGTTATCTGTTCTGCTAGACAAAATTATTTCCATCTCTCCTGGACAAAAATCTTCAAGTTAACAGGTAACTTCAGTAAGTCTGGGACTTTTAATTTGACAAGATCAGGCGTGTTCAGGGTGCTAGGGCTGAAGACTGGGACTTTTAATTAGAGGTAAACAATTAGATGAACCCATATGCTGAACTTTGGCACAACCAATAACTATTGGGATGGCTCAGTGATGAAAGTCCTCACCTCCCATGTGGGTGACACATGGTTTAGTTCCCACCCCATGTGGAATTAAACTACGTCACAAGTAATGATGTACAACTATGGAGACTGCTCTGAGTCTTTCTCTCTCTCTCTGTCTCTCCCTCTCCCTCTCTCACCTTCTCTCAAACAATAAAAATATATATATGAATAAATCCTAAAAGCATCTTATTACCTTCTGGGTAGATGTCAGTGAGGACTACTAATAGCTCAATGAGAAGGCACTCAAATACCTCTTGCCATTTACTAATACTGAACTAGTGGAGAGAGCTTTTCCTTCTTACACCTTCATAAAAAATAAGTACCGCAGCAAACTTCATGCAAGTCCAGATTTAAGACTGACTGTATCTTGCATCTTTTGTGCCTGATTTCAAGAAACTAAGTGCATCAAAGCAAGCTCAATGATCTCACTAACAAAGTTTCAATCAGCTAGTGATCTGCATAGCAATTATTACAAAGTTTTCAGATAACACAAGTAAATATTATAATTAATAATAAATTAAAAATTTGTTAAATACTTGATCATCATTATCAATAGTTAAATGTAATACAAAGATTGTATAATTAAATATGTGGTTTGTAATTTTAGAGTAGTACTTTTTCTTTTCTAACTTATTACCTCATTTCCATAATTTTACATTAAGATGGGCACTGAACAAAAGTGTCAATATTTAAAAACAGCTGTTTTAAAAATGTGGGTACAATTTATAGAAATGGGTTTAAAAGGGGTACCTAAGAGGAAAAAAGTGAGGAACCCCCTCTCTAGTCTATACAATGCTAGAAAGGATGCACTATCTGCCTTTGTGCCTTATTTGCAAGTTTCAGATACTATTTCTGTGATCATAAATAATCTCCAAAGTTTATTCTTGACATGAAAAAGGCTGGTCTTATTAGGATTGGCTTGATTATTTCCACAGGTTCAGCAAGGGTGTAAATGAAACGTGGGCCTCCTTGAGTTTGTTTTACACATCTAGGCTTTTGATATGTTGAGCTATTTTAGTTTCTGCCCAGAAGTTTTCACATGGAGTCCTAGTTTTTAAATCTCTGTTATTTACTCTTCTATCTTTAGTGACCATTTGCCTCAGTTTGCTTGGGACTAAAGGATACCTGGGGTATGTCTTAGGGCTGTGGGGATAAGTTGGTCACTCTACTTCTATCCTAAAATAAGGAAACCAGTCGAAGACTGTCTCTCCACCAGCTTTCACCTGTAGTACCTATCAGTGTGAGGGACTTCCTCTCTTCTTGAGGTTTCCAACTTTTCTAAGATCTGTCTCCTGCCCATAAGTGGGCTTCCTTATCACCTGGTTCCTAGGAGGGCTTTGCAGGCATCGGCTCCCTGGGTTTTCCTTAGAATGAACTTGTTAGACTTGATTAAATGAGAACCATTTTCCAGAATGAGACTACAATTACACAATTGATTTATCTAACTATATCCTAGCATAAAGGAGGACAGATTTTTATTGAACCTGTATAAATAACTATATTGCCATGGGCAGTAAGGAGATTTAATAAAAGTATTGGTTTCTGAATCAGGAAGGGGTCAGTGAGATACAGATACCATTTAATATGTATAATTTCAGTGTATGAAAGAAATAATCTACTACCGGGTTATCCAAACTTTTGGCTTCCCTGGGCCACATCTGAAGAAGACTTTGTCTTGGGCCACACATAAAATATACTAACACTAATGATAGCTGATGGGCTAAAAATAAATAAATCTCAAAAACATCTCATACTGTTTTAAGAAAGTTTACAAATTTGTGTTGGGCCACATTCAAAGCTGTCCTGGGTCACCGCAGGTTAGATAAACTTGTTCTACTGAACTGAAGATTAGAGACAGCTCAAGAACACAGAGAAAGAACTTCCTTATAGATGTGTACAAACAGAACATTAAAAATAACACCAACTATATTCCCAACAAATAACCCCAACTAGATTTCCTTGAACTATTCTTTCAGTTCCATGGAATTCTTGTCCTGCTGGATCTTGGGTGAGGTGGCTGCTTCTGGACTCAAAAGAGTCCTGGAAATTGTCAGCCCACAGCCTACGGGCTGGCTCATGTCAGCTCAACGTCCTCTCAAGTGAAATATCAGTAGTTCAGAGAACCAGGTGCAGTTTGTTTCTACAGGGCTTTGAGTCTGTCCTTGGCTGAAGACACAAACCGTAGCCTGCAGCTTTTAACTGATGCCTTCAGGCAAAGGTAGGAAAGCAGAAACTTGTTCAGTAATGGCACTGAAAGGCTGTGGTTATTTATTACAATAACTAATAATCTCAGAGTGAAAGACAGTAAAGTTCTCTCTTGGGATATAGCACATAACTATTGCATAAGGGTTTCAGCAGTATTTCCCCTGGAGATAAGAACATACTGTGGATAGCAAAGGCATTGAGAAATCTCCAGGGCCTTCCCACAAAGCATGCAACTTCTGAAATAGTTATATTAATAGCATTTTACCTACCTATATAAACTTAGCCTAGGAAAGGCTGAACATCTCTTCTGATTGGACAGCTCTTCCCATGATGCTCTCCTTTTTTGCACCCAAGCCATATTTAATATCAGATTTTGCTACAGGTTAAAGCCTTAGTTTTTATTTTCTTCTACATACAGCAAATATTACAATATTTTTCTTTAGTGATAATGATCATTTTATTATCTTTTAGGAACAGATGTGAAACACAATAGTGTTAATAAATCTCAATGAACTTTTTAAATACTTTATAAGTTATAAGTTGACCAAAAGAACATTAGAAATATTTCAACATCAAGGGTTTAAAGTAAGAATTTTTCTTCCTTTCTTTTTTTCTTTCTTTTTTTTGTTAAATTTATTGGGGTGACATTAATTGATATCAATTACATTGTTTCCAGGTGTACAATTCTACATTATATTGTCTATACATCTCATTATGTGCTCACCAAAGAATTTTTTTATAATTTCTGAAAATGATTTTCTCATGGTTTTAAAAATTGAGGTATAATTTATCTAACATTATATTAGTTTCAGGTGTACGACATAGTAATTTGACATTTGCATATGTTGTAAAATGATCACCACAGTATGTCCAGTTACCTTTCATCACCATACAGAGTTACACATTTTTCTTTTGTGATTAGAACTTTCAAGATCCATTCTCCTAGCTGCTTTCAAATAAACGATACGGTATCATTAACTATAATCACCACGATGTGCATTATATCCCCATGACATTCATTTTATAACTGGAAATTTGTACTTTTTAACCTCCTTCATCCATTTAGCCCTCTCCCCACCCTCCACTTTAGGGAATAGCCTATCTGTTCTCTAAATTCATAAGTTTGGTTTTTGGTTGTTTTGTTGTCATTTTAGGATTCCACATATAAATGAAATCCTACGGTATTTATCTTTTTCTATCTAACTTATTTCACTTAGCATAATGCCCTCAAGGTCCATCCATATTGTTGCAAAAGGTAAGATTTTATTCTTTTTTATGACCAAATAATATTCTATCATATATATGTACCACATCTTCTTTATTCATTCATCCTCTGATGGACATCTAGGTTGTTTCCATATCTTGGCTATTATAAATAGCACTGCAGTTAGCATGGGGCTGCGTATATATTTTAAAATAGTGTTTTCATTTTCTTCAGATAAATACCCAGAAGTGAAATTGCTGGATCATATGGCAAATCTATTTTTAGTTTTTTGAGGAAACTTTATACTATTTTCCAGAGTGGCTACACCAATTACAATCCTACCCATAGTGCACAAGGGTTGTCTTTTCTCCACATTCTCGCCAACACTTGTTAGAGTGTTTAATATATATAGAGAAAGAGATCCTGAAGCTTTTTTCTAAATTTAGGATCTGATATTGGGAAAGCAAAATCAAAAGACATATCAGAGAAATTCAGCCACTAGATTAAGGTAGGATCATGGGAGCCTGAAAAATAGTTCTCGGTTATCTGTTTAATCAAAGTGACAATAAAATAAAATACTTTGGAATAAACATAAGAAGGTAACACAGTTGCAAGGATATTTAGCTCTTTCATAAGAAAGATACCTTAGATTTGTGTTTAAAAAAAATTAGAACATGATAAAGCCAAAAAATAGAGAAAATTATTCTGTTAAGATATGGAATCAGTTATCTGGGCAACTTACACAGAAGATAAATACAGTAGACTCTCCACTGCCGGTTGCTTGAGAGTTCCGGCTGCTTGAGATTTTGCTGGTTGCTTGAGTTCCAGTTAATGGAGGGTCTCCTTACATTTATCTGCATCTACCAATCCCCATGGATGCCAGTGAACTGAGAGTCTACTGTAATAACCTCTTTTTAACCCTTGCTAAGTGCTCTAAAACCAACTTATCATTTTAATCAAGATGGAGTCCAATTCTAGTTTTGCATTACTATAACGAATGGCAGTAAAAGTTTTACAACTTGTTTTTAATTTTTTTTTTTTAAAGATTCATTTTTATTGTTTTTGACAGAGAGAGAGATACAGAGACAGAGACAGAGACAGAGAGAAGGGGGAGGGCCCCGAACAGTCTCCATAGTTGTACATCATTGGTTTTTCCACATAGTTTCATTCCACAGGTGGAAGGGGGGCTGCACAGGGCAGGAACTGGGCCAGGGTCTCACCCCAGTGAGAACTGAACTGGGGGCACTCCCCAGTTCAGCATATGGGTCCGCACGGGCTGGGGCCGGGATTCAATCCTCGGTCCCCGGGGCTGCAAAGTGAGCGCCTAACCCACTGAGCCATCCCGGCTTCCCCTTAATTTATTTTTAAACCCATTAAACTGAAGCAAATTTGGCAAAATGTTTATATAGCTCATAGCTTTTTGTATTACAAATCAAGGCAAATAACAGTCCCTTTCATCAAACCCTCTACAGCTCTCTATACCCGTTCAGGATTTACCGTTTTCTATTTCTTCATGTTCTGGAACAACCAGATACTTTAAAACAAAACCACTTCCCTTATCCCTTGGAAGGCAAAAACAAGTCCGATTTCCATTGCAGACATAGTGTATTTCTCTCACTATTACTCCCAGTATAGTCTCAAACACCTGTAGGGGTTATTATTTGTCACCAAAGTAATTACCGGTAACCTCTATTGCACAGAATGAACTGGGTAACAAATAATTGAGAACTCTCTGTCTTATAGAAGCATTTTAGTAGACTAGCAAAGCTCACAAGTACAGACAACATGGCTTTCTACAGTCACACTTATTACTTGCACAACTTTTAAAAAACTGATAAAATATACCTAACAAAAAATTTACCATGTTACCTATTCTTATGTGTAGAGTCTAACGATATTAAGTAATTCACATTGTTGCACAACCATCACCATCATTCATCTTGAGAACTTTTTCATCTTCCCCAACTGAAACTCTGTACCCATTAAACACTCATTCTTATTCTCCTATTTCTCCAGCCCTTGGGAAACCTCATTTTACTTTCTGTCTTTATGATTTGACTACTCTAGGTTCTTCATATAAGTGAAATCATATAGTATTTGTCTTTTTGATATTCTCAAGTTTCATCCATATTGTAGCATACTGCAGAATTTCCTTTCATATATATATATATATATATATATATATATATATATATATATATATATTATAATATCCCCTTTTTTATTGTTAAATTTATTAGGATTACATTGATTAGTAAAAATTATATAGGTTCCAGGTATACAACTCTTTCCATCACCATATATTCAGCTCCCCTTCCCTTCTCTCCCACCCCCCTCCTCCCTTATTCTCAGGTAACCACTAAACTATTGACTACCGTATGTTCATGAGGTTTTTGTTGTTGTTGTTGTTGCTTTCAGTTTCATATTCCACACATGAGTGAAGTCATGTGGTTCTTAGCTTTTTCTGTCTGGCTTATTTCTCTTAGCATGATGATCCCAAGTTCCACCCATGTTGGTGCAAATGGCAAAATTTCATCTTTTCTTATCGCTGAGTAGTATACCATTATATATATGTACCAGCTTTTTTATCCAGTCATCTATCAAGGGGCACTTTGGTTGTTTCCATGTCTTGGCAACTGTGAACAGCTCTGCAATGAACATTGGGGTACATAAGTTTTTATGCACTAAGGTTTTCCAGTTGTTTGGGGTATATACCCAGAAGAGGAATTGCTGGGACATAGGGTAGACCCATTCCCAATTTTCTGAGGAATCTCCATACTGCCTTCTAAAGCGGCTGTACCAATTTGCATTCCAACCAGCAGTGTGTGAGGGTTCCTTTTTTTCCACAGCCTCTCCAGCACTTATTGTTCCTTGTTTTGTTGATTCTAAGCAATTCTAGCAGGTGTGAGGTGGTATCTCATTGTGGTTTTGATTTGCATTTCCCTAATAGCTAGTGAAGTTGAGCATTTTTTCATGTCTGTTGGCCATTTGTATGTCTTTGTGGATGAAATGTTTGTTTAGGTTTTCTGCCCATTTTTTAAATTGGATTGCTTTTTTGTTGTTGTACAAGTTTTTAAAATATATTTTAGATATTAACTCCTTATCAGTGGCATTGTTTGCAAACATTTTCTCCCAATTGGTTTGTTGTCTCTTTGCTTTGCTGATAGTTTCCTTTGCTATGCAGAAGCTTTTTAGTTTGATAAAGTCCCATTCACTTATTTTTGTTTTTACTTCCCTTACCTTTGAGGTCAGGTTCATAAAGTTCTCCCTGAACTCCCAGGTCTATAAGTTTAGTACCAATGTTCTCTTTAATGCAGTTTATTGTTTCAGGTCTTATTTGGAGGTCTTTAATCCATTTTCAGTTAATTTTGCTATATGGTGACAGATCACAGTTCAGAGTCATTCCTTTGCATGTGGTTTTCCAATTTTCCCAGCACCATTTACTGAAGAGGCTTTCTTTTCCCCACTGTATATTTTTCACTCCTTTGTTGAAATTAATCTGTCCATATATTTGTGGGTTTACTTCTGGGTTTTCAGTTCTGTCCCATTAGTCTGTGTATCTGTTTTTCTGCCAATACCAAGCTGTTTTGATTATTGAGGCTTTGTAGTATAGATTAAAGTCAGGCAGTGAGATGCCCTCTGCTCTATTCTTTTTTCTTAGGATAGCTTTGGTGATTCGGTGTCTTTTGTGGTTCCATACAAATTTGATGATTTTTTAATCTATTTCTTAAAAGAATGTCTGTGGGATTTTGATGGGAATTGTGTTGAATCTGTATATTGCTTTGCGTAATATGGCCATTTTAACTGTTGATTCTTCCAATCCATGAACATAAAATATCTTTCCATTTCTTTGTATCTTCTTCAATTTCTTTTAATAGTGCCATACAGTTTTCAGGGTATAAGTCCTTCACATCCTTTGTTAGATTTATTCCTAGGTATTTTATTTTTTTTTGTTTGCAATCACAAAAGGAATGGATTTTCTCATCTCTCTTTCTGATGTTTTATTGTTGGCATATAAAAATGCAATTTATTTTTGTACATTAATTTTGTATCCTGTAACTTTACTGTATTTGTATGTTGTTTCTAATAGATTTCTGATAGAGTCTTTAGAATTTTCTATATATAGGATCGTGTCATCTGCAAAGAGTGACAGTTTGACTTCTTCTCTCCCAATTCTAATACCTTTTATTCCTTTCTTTTGCCTGATTGCTCTGGCTAGAACTTCCAGCACTATGTTGAATAGCAGTGGTGACAGGGGGCATCCCTGTCTTGTTCCTGATTTTAGGAGAATAGGCTTCAGCTTTTTCCTGTTCAGTATAATATTTACTGAGGGTTTGTCATATATGGCCTTTATTATGTTGAGGTACTTTCCTTCAATTCTCATTTTATTCAATGTTTTCATCATAAATGAGTGTTGTATCTTGTCAAACACTTTTTTTGTGTCAATTGAGATCATATGATTTTTATTTTTTATTTTGTTTATGTGCTGTATTACATTGATCGATTTGCATATGCTGAACCATCTTTATGCTCCTGGGATGAATCCCACTTGATCGTGACATATAATCTTTTTTAAGTATTTTGTATTCTATTTACTAATATTTTGTTTAGGATTTTTGCATCAGTGTTCATTAGAAATATTGATCGTATATATTTTTTTATATTGTCCTTCCTAGGCTTGGGTTTTAAGGAAACGTTGACCTCATAGAATGAGTTGGGGAATATTGCCTCCTATTGAATTTTTTGGAGTAGTCTGAGGAATTGAATGGTTATTAGTTCTTTTTTGAATGCTTGATAAAACTCATTGGTAAAACCATCTGGTCCAGAACTTTTGCCTTTGGAAAGGTTTTGGATAGTTGTTTCAAGTTCTGTACTGTTGATTGGTCTATTTATCCAGTTCAGTTCTTCTTGGTTCAGTCTAGGTAAATTACATGTTTCTAGAAATTTGTCCATTTCCTCTAGATGATCAAATTTGGTGGCATAAAGTCTCTCATAGTAATTTCTTATGATTGTTTGTATTTCTATAGTATCAGTCATAATGTCTCCCCTGTCATTTCTAATTATGGATATATGTGATTTTTCTCTTTGCCCTTTGGTAAGTCTGGTCAGTGGTTTGTCAATCTTATTGATTTTTTCAAAGAACCAGCTCTTTGTTGCATTTATTTTATCAATTGTTTTTTCTATTCTCAATTTTATTAAGTTCTGCTTTAAATTTTATTAGTTCTTTTCTTCTGCTGGCTTTGAGGTTCTTTTTGTTCTTTTTCTAGTTCTTTAAGATGGAACGTTAGCATGTTTACTTGTGATTTTTCTTGTTTCTTGAGATAGGCTTGTATCAATGTAAATTTCCCTCTTATTACTGCTTTTGCTATGTCCCAGTAATTTTGGTACATTATGTTTTCATTTGTTCTATAAATTTTCTAATCTCTTGTTTTATTTCTTCTTTGATCCATTTATTTTTTAATAGTATGTTGTTCAATCTCCACATATATGTGATTTTTTTCCCACTTTCTTTTAACAGTTGATTTCTAGTTTCAAAGCATTGTGGTCTGAGAATATAGTTGGTATGATTTGAATATTCTTGAATTTGCTGAGGCTGGATTTGTGTCCCAGGATATGGTCTATCCTTGAAAATGTTCCATGTGCACTAGAAAAAAATGTATAGTTCTGTGTTGCAGAATGGGGTGTCCTATAAATGTCAATTATGGTCAATTCTTGCAATGTATCATTTAAGGCTACAATTTCCTTATTTATTTTTTGCTTGGATGATCTGTCCAAAGTTGTCAAAGGGTATTGGGGGTCCCCTGCCATTGTTATGTTTTTGTCAAATTCTATTATATCTGTTAATAATTGCTCTGTAAATTTTGGTGCTTCCTGATTAGGGGCATATACAGTGGTACCTCGGTTCACGAACGCTTCTGTTCACGAACAACTCAGTTCACGAACAGAAAAGTTCATCAATATATGCTCCGGTTCACGAACTCCGCTTCGGTTCACGAACAGGAGCCGCGGCCATTTTAATGCTATTTCCTGGCTGTCACATGGTTGTGACTTCCTGTAGGAAGATCGTGGAGAGAAAGAGACACAGAAAAAAGTACACTGTGAGTACTTTCAGTGGCTTTTTTTTTATTTTTGTTGTGCTCTTTCTACATTACTATACTGTACTAATGTGTATTGTAATTTGTTTCATATTGTTTCTGCTTCAAAAACCGAAAAAAAAGGTCAGAACGGATTAACCAGATTTACATTGAACCCTATGGGAAACTGTGCCTCAGTTCACGACCAATTCGGTTTGCGACCAGAGTCAGTTCACGAATTAAGTTCGTGAACCGAGGTACCACTGTATATCAATTAGTGTCATGTTTTCTTGTTGTATTTTCCCTTTTATTATTATGGAATATTTATCTTTATCTCTTATTAATTTTTTTATCCTAATGTCTATTTCATCAGAAATTACTATGGCCACTCCTGCTTTTCTCTGAATGCCATTTGCTTGAAGTATTGTTTTCCCTTTCACTTTGAACCTGTGTTTGTCCTTGATGCTGAGGTGTGTCTCTTGTAGACAGCATATGGTTGAGTTTTGTTTTTTAATCCAGCTGCTACTCTGTGCCTCTTTATTGGTGAATTCAGTCCATTTACATTTAGGGTGATGATTGATATACGAGGATTTCCTGTATTCATTTCTTCCTTCCTTTTTATTTATTTGTTGTCTTAACTTTTCTTCGTGTATTTTGATTTCTTTTTTTTTTTTAAGATTTATTTTTATTGTTTTTTGACAGACAGACAGACAGAGAAGGGGGAGGGTTCAGAGCAGTCTCCATAGTTGACAGCATTAGCTTTCCATATAGTTTCACTCTACAGGTGGGCGCGGGGCTGCACAGGGCAGGAACTGGGCTGGAAGCCTCCCACATAGGCCCCGGCAAGAACTGAACTGGAGGCACACCCCAGTTCAACATATGGGTCCGCATGGGTCAGGGCCCGGATTCGATCCTAGGGGCCCTGGGGGATGCAAAGTGAGCACTCAACCTGCTGAGCCATCCCAGCTTCCCCTATTCTGATTTCTTGATTCAGATTGAATAGCTTCCTTCAGTATTTCTTGAAATGCCAGCCTTGTGCTGGAGAATTTCCTCAGCTTCTGTATATCTGAAAAAGTCTTCATTCCTTCTTCATATCTAAAGGCTAATTTTTCTGAATAGTTCATTCTTGGCTGAAAATTTCTCTGTTTTAAAATTTTGAAAATTTGGCTCCACTCCCTCCTGGTTTGCAGAGTTTCTGCTGAAAAGTCGGATGACAGCCTGATAGGTTTTCCTTTGATAGTATATATATTCCACCCCACCCCCCAACAGCCTCGAGGATTCTTTTTTTTTTTTTTTTTTTTTTTGAGAGGGAAATCTTTATTGTTTTCCGTACAAAAATGTCCATCAGGTGCAGCTGCTAACGCAGGAATAGCAAGGTGGGCTGCCCCAGCAGCCTTTCGACCCTCTCTCATGCAGGCCTTGCTCAAGAGTCCCAGGCGATCCACACAGTTCCAAGGTGAACAGTGAGAAGGGTCGGAGGGGGAAGGCTCAGCGGGAGAGCAGAGGAAAATCAGTGGAGGTCATGAGAAGGCCAGAGTCCAGAGTCAGGCCTGGTCAAAGTTGAGTTTCTTGGCTGGAGGAGTTTCTCCCAGCCTTTCAATATCCACCAGGTCACTGTTGGCGTCGGAGTCATTCAGAGCACTGAGCGTCACATCAGCCTTTTGTTTCTTTATGGGGGGACCCCCAGCCTCAGGGACACTGGAGCTGCTTGGTGGAGGGGCAGCTGGAAGAGGTGACAAGACACCAGATGCCACCTTCTTGGGCCCTTTCTTAGGCGACTCAGCTGGAAGGGGGATACCAGAGTCTTCATATACCTTGCGCTTCACCGTGGCCTTTATCTGAGCCACTGTCTGTTCCTTGATGACACAGCTGATGTGATTAAGATCGTCCCCAAATCGCTTCACAGCAGCCCTCAGCATCTCTATCTCCGTCTCCGTCCACTTGGCACCCGCGGGGGAAGAGTCGGCCACGGGATGCAGCTGCATCGTCAGCTCCCCGAGCTTCGTGAAGGCAGCACCCGCCGCAGAGAAGATATCTCCGACCTGGGGGCGGGACAGCATTACGGGGGACCGGCACACACCCCCGCGCCTTCCCGCCTGGAGCCCCTCTCGAGGATTCTTTCTTAGTCTGTGGTTTTTGACATCTTCAGAAAAATGTGCCTTGGAGAAGATCTGCTAGGGTCTAGGTAGTTAGGGCTCCTGATTTCCTCTTGAATTTGGGGTTTCAGCTCTTTCCATAGGTTAGGAAAGTGCTCATCTACAATCTACTTTAAAAGGGTCTGAGAAGATTCCAACTCACTTCCTTCTGGTACCTCTATTATTCTAATGTTGCTCTTTCTAATAGAGTCAGATAGTTCTTATAAAGATCTTTCATTTCTCTTTACTCTCATATCCCTTTCTTCTTCCATCTGTGAAATTTCCATGTTTCTATCTTCAATGTCACTAATTCTTTTCTCCAACTGGTCAGCCCCGTTTCTTATTCTGGTTAGTCCTTTTCTCAATTGTTCTATTATGACTTTCATTTTCAGGAGTTCCTTTTGGTTCTGCTCTAACTTCTCAATTTTGTTGGTAAACTATTCATTTTAATCAGAAATTTACTTATTGAGGTCATTTAATTGTGTCTGGGTGGCTTTGCCAACATTTACTGCGCTCTCTGACTGTCTTGAGAATTGCAGCCCTGACTTCTATTTCACTAAGATTATATGCTTCCAAATCTGTAAATTCCTTTTCTGGAGATTTTTCATTTTCTTTTGGAGTGGCTTTGGACCCTGAGGTGTTCATTGCATTTGATGTGATTTTTTTTTTTTTTCCACCTTAGGCATGAGTATGTTTTCCTTTTAGGGGCTTTCCTAGAAGATGGGCTTCTCTCTCTCTCTCTCTCTCTCTTTGACCCAACTGTCTTAGTCTTGATGTTTCCCCCCTTTGGGAAAGTGAGGTGGACTGTGGCATTGTATGTCTCTAATGTCAGTGTTGGAAAAGGCTGGCTGTTGCACCTGTGTTTTGCAGTCCTCGTGGGCTTTCTTGTCTGTTCCCACAGGGACAGGATTAGTTAAGGAGAGCCCAGGTTTGTGTTACAGGGTAGTTTCAGTTTGCCTTTTTCCTCTCCTGTATAGCAGGTAGCAGTTGAGACTCAGTTGAAGAGAGTATTAGGGGAAACAGTCAGTTTCTGTGTCCTGAGGCTACACTCCAGGGTACTGACTTAGCTGATAGAAGGCAGAGCAGCCAGGGACTGGGGGAGTTTGAGTGTGAGCTGGGGCGGGCCTGAGACACAATAGCAAATTCCTCTGTCTGCCAGGGGGCCAGCGGGCCAGTATGTGCACTGTCTCAACCCTTTTCTGGGGGCCCATTCTGCTTTCCAGGATCCAGGTTTAGAATCAGTCACACCCAGAGACAGTTTTTGTTTGAGTCTGTGTTACTAGGCTTCAGCAAGCCGGCCCAGCTAGTATAAAGCTGGGCAGGCAGAATCATTTACAGAGGCCAGTCCTGCTGTGAGTAGGGATGCTGGCACACAGTTCAGCCCTACGCTTTCCTCCCCAGCCCTCCAGAAGGGCGCTCTGCCTGTCTGACTGTGCTCTTAGCCTCACCATCACCCAGAGACCATTCACTCTTTTGAGTCCACACTTCTGGGCTTCAGGTGCCGGCCCAGCTGGCTGGGTGCTGGGTGGGCAGGCACAGCCAAGATATGGATTCACATGAACCATGCCATGGGCAGGGAAGCCAGTCTGCCAAAGTGGAGGATCGCCTCTCTGTCTTTCTGCTTCTCCCCTGCCTGCACCTGCTGCTCTTCTAGGGCTGCGCTTTGGCTTTGAAAGCCAGTAGCCTGGGAAGCGGCTCCCTCAGAGCCGATCTGCATTCAGCTCAGCTTGGCCGCTTCTGTAGGTCAGTGACCCTGTGCACCGAGCTGCAGCTGGTGCCCTGTCCCTTCTTCACCCTGGGCAGTTTAGCCAGGTGGTCTGAATGGGGCACACTGTGTGGCCATTTGGGTTTGAATTTTAAATTGTCCAGTCTCACAGGGCTTTCCTTGGGTCTTGGCTTCCAGTCCCCCCAAGTCCCCCCATTCCCCTTTTTCCTCCAGCCCCGGGTCACGTTCTTCCCCCCCCCCCGGGTCTCATTCTGTGTCCCTGTCCCCACACTGCTCCTTCCCCTTCTCTCTCGCTCGCCCCTTGTTCTCTAACCTTTAGGTGTTGTCTTGCAGTGTGTGGCTCTCTCAACTGAGGCTGCTTCTCAGGGTTTCCCCTGTGGAGTTCCCCTTGTTTAAATGTCCCTTCTCAGGCAGGTTTCGGGTTCTCCTCTCACACTGCCATCTTAGAATCAGAATTTCCTTCCTTTAAAAGGCTGAATAACATTCCATTATATGTTTATACCACATTTTATCCACCCATTCATCCCTTGATGAACATCTGAGTTGCTTCCATCTTTTAGCTATTTTGAATATTGCTACTATGAACATAGGTGAACAAATATCTACTTGAGTTCCGATTTTCCCTTGCAAAACTATTTAAAGTACCTCAATATGAATTCACCCATTAACACAACCCAAAGAAATAGCTGCTCTCCAGAAAGTAGAAAAAGTAAAATAAATAAATAAGCAAACAAACAAACAACCAAACTTAAAACTATGCTTACAATCAAGGTTTCAGTATTAAAATATTCTTAATTGAATATTAATTCAGGGTTTTCAAATGACTAAGGATCTTGGAAATTGTGTTTAAGGTGGCACACTACAAAATAGAAGTACTTTTGGTATAAAACTTGTTAGAATAATGAGTCAATTTAATTGAAGACAAATTTACATTTTTATAATCTTAAATATTATGTACAGATAATACTGGTTCATTTGATCAGTAAGGCAAAATAAGTGTAAGAAATTCAGATTAATTAGTTTCTTCACAAAACACGAATTCAGATCTTATGAAAAATAAAATGTATACTTACTTGTATTATACTTAATACAAAGCAGAGAAAACACAGATAATTATTATGTGTGTCTTGTAAGCCAAAATTATTAAACTGATCTAATTTATCCAAAGATTCGCCTTAATTATGTGATCCTGGCTCCTTAAACGTTTTCTGAGCTAACAATTTCTTGTAAGAGGGATTAAAAGAAAATGTTTAGCACATTTAAAGCATTAGAAATTCAGTTTCTTTATTTTCTGTGACTTTGGGGAACATTAAATTTGTAAAAGTATTTATTCGTCTCTACAGACCAAATAACACTGACCCCTGGAAGAGAACCTGAGTTATTTAAAGATTTATTTTTATTTGTTTTTATTTATTTATTTTTGATGGCGCGAGAGAGAGAGACAAAGGCAGAGACAGAGAGAATGGTGAGGGCCCAGAACAGTCTCCATAGTTGCAGATCATTGGTTCCTCCACACAACTTCATTCCACAGGTGGGTGCGGGGCTGCACAGGGCAGGAACTGGACCGGGGTCTCGTCCCGGTGAGAACCGAACTGGAAGCACTCCCCAGTTCAGCATATGGGTCCACACAGGCCCGGGCCGGGATTCGATCCTCAGTCCCCGGGGCTGCAAAGTGAGCGCTTAACCCACTGAGCCATCCCGGCTTCCCCAACCCTGAGTTATTAATACCCTTCAGAGGTAGAAAAATATTTCACATTCACTAGTAAAGTTGAAGGCCTTTCTGAATTACAGCAGACATGTAAACACACAGACAGAGAGTGTCTGGCTTCATTTCTACAACTCCAACCATAGGGCAAAAGTCAACACCAAGGCCCAAAAACTCACCAGTCCGTCTCAAAGAGGTGTTCTCCTTCCCAGTCGGTGCAAAATTCTTAACTGATTTGAAGTCACATATAGAAAAACGAACATCACCACCTCCAACAACAAAAGATTAGCAAATCAGATTTTCTATTGTCTCTTAACCAACAGATACTAGGTATCCATCATGTATGCCAAAGAGATCACCGAGTGGCCAGTGCATAACATTGAATTCCCCATCATTGCTGGCCACCAAAACCAAAAACAAATACAGCAAAGAGAAAAACGAAATAAATTTTTTTTTAGAAAAACAGAGTTCAGCACACTGGAAGTTCTGTCACACTAGGGATTCCCTCCAAGTGTCAAGGAAAGAAGCGCCCAGCGGCTTCACAGACCCCAGGAGGGCACTTCTCCAACAGCGCAGCTCACTTGGTTCTGACAGCTGAATCGTCCAGGGCATCTCCAAGGAACCTCGAAAACGCTCCCTTTCCAAAAAGGCAAATCATGATAAAATGAATACATACTGAAGATTTTATTACAAATGGTTGAAAGCGCTTTTAAAGCTAGGTAGTTTAATCCAGAAATGTTAAAATCAGATAGCTGAGTTACATTTTTAAAAGCTGGTTAATGTCCAAAAGGCCACGCGTCTTTGGCATTGTCTGTTCCATCAGAGAAAAATAATTTACATTTCTCCAGGACAAAACCTGTAAGTTAATCTATGACTTCATTTAGTCTGGGACCTTTCAGCAGTCCCACGAGATGAATGATGTGCCTTCCTATATGCTAGAAGATGTGGCCTGTGCCACTGTAGAATACTGAAAGGATATGCTGTCTACCTTTTAGACTTATTTTCAAGTTCCAGATTAATTTTTGGACAGTGATAAACATAAACACAATCTGGGGAGGATTGGCTACTGCCCTTTATTAGGGTCCTGAAAGGATGAGGCTCAGAGCAGATAAATGTTGATGTTGGATGGAGGAAGGGAAAAGGTGTGGAGCAAGTTCAAGGCTCTGCTGAGAGGGCTGTCTTGGATGGGGTCTGAGAGTCCCAAGGATAAGCCATGCGTCAGATTGACGGTGAGGCTCCAAAATTGGGGAGAGGAGAGGTGGGGGTGGCTGAAGGCAAGCACGTCCCCTTTTCAGGGGTGGCTCAGAGCCTTCCCTGGTGGGAATAGTACCCAGCTTTCCCTTTCCTTGCAGGTAGCCAAGTTCAGCTTCCTGGGCAGCGAGGAGGAGCCGAAGATGATCTTTGACTGGGTGGATGTGGAGCAGAAGGGACGCCTCTCCCTTGAAGAATTCAGCTCTGGGCTCAGTATGTCTGTTCTGGGGGAGGTGTGGGGGGGAGAGAGGGTAACCTCTGGAGACTTGCTGCACAGCCAGGTGCCCTGTGCAGTGTGCCCAGCATGGGCCAAGGCTGGGCTGCTGGAGAGACAAAGCAATGACACCTTACCCACCAGAGGACTTTTGCAACACCCCCTGAGAGGGGTCAAGGCGTGGATGAAACCCTGATCGCTGTGGTGATGAGGACACTAAGCCGGGGTGGGAAGGCACTTGGTTTGAGGCTGAGCTGGGCCTTAAGACTAGCTCAGGGGATTCAATTCCTTCCCTTCTTTTCAGTCAAAGTTCAGTTCAGTAGCTGGGGGCTCCCCTGAGCATCCTCCTCCTCCAGAGAGGCCTCTAGACTTGCTTTCTGATGCCCAGCTCACCTTCCCAGAAAAGGCTTCCTTGATCAAAATGAAGCCTTTGATCACCCTCCATTCGTGAGACCACAGGCCTTGCTCCTGTGTGGAATTCTGGCTTTGGTTAAGGGAATTCTAGGCCCCAGGGAGCAGCGAAGGGTGAAATTCAGTGGGCAAGGGCTTCCCAGTTTCTGAGCCCCCACTGGGCAGGGCTACTCCAACACTTGTTTTCAGGATAGGCCCAAAAGGACCTAATGAGACCGAGGCCAGCAGGAAATAGGACTCCCACTGATCTTCTCAGTGAGGGAAGACCTTCTGGCCCAGGGAATGGAAGGTGTGGTGCCCTTGCAGAGATCCCACAAAGCACAGCTCAGCCTTAAATGTGGGCAAAGCCATCCAGAGTCCTCAGGTCTGCTGGGTTTCCAGAAGTGTGGGGAACAGAGGGAGACCAGGAATCTGCAGTGACAGGTCGGGGCCACCCCAGAGCATGGTTGCTCCCGTTCTGGGGATGCGGAAGTTTGGCGTGGGGAGGGGTATTGGGGCCTAAGATCAGGGCGAGCAGAGGGCAGTGAGTGCATTGTCATCCATGCATCTCCAAGGCCCATCTTCACATCAGCATCCAGCCACGCCCACCACACCAGCGACCTCCCAGTGCCGGTGGAATGAATTCTAAACCCCTTTCCTGGGGCCTCACAGGCCAGCACCGTTCAGATTGCCAACTTTTTGGTCTTTCTCAATGCTACTCGCCTCCTCCAAAGTGCCAATTGGCTCCTACCTCAGGACCCTTGCATGTGCTGTTCCCTTTGCCTGGAATCTATTTCTCTGGGAATCCACCTAGCTTGTTTCATTTCATTATTCCCCTCTCAGTTCTGATGTCACTTCCTTGGGGCACTCCCGACCATTTCCTCTAATGTAGACCCTGTCCTGTCTCTCACTGGAAATTACCCGCTTTATTCCTTTAGCTCACTTCGCAAATTTACTTTTAAAAATGTATTATTTTCAGCACTCGTTAGAATGTCAGCTCCATTAAGGTAGGGATTTTGGCTAATTTTGCTCCCAGCACATAGTAGATGCTCCATAAACGTCCCTTGACGGAGTGAATGAAAAATGTGTTGGCCACCATGGAACTGCTGTGTGGCTCTAAAATGGGCACAGTGTATACCTTGAGCAGACTCTCAAGGTATACATGAGGAATGTATGAACATGGCCCCATAGAAATGTAAACAACACAGACATATTTATGTCCTCAAGGAGTGGAGTGCGATCAGGTGGGAGGTCAGGGGCTGAGCCCAACCTCACCCTCCTTCCTGCCCCCCTCTGTCCCACAGAGAAGATCTTTGGCTCCAGCTCGAGTACCCACAAGCTCCACAGGAGGAGGCCACTGTCCTCCAAGCGAGGCTTTGCAGCCGCCAGCTTCCCAGCGTTGGAGGAGGCCGACACGGAGGAGAAGGAGGAGTTCCTTGCCTTCATGGAACAGCTGGGGGCTGACCACTTACATGCTGAGTAAGACCAGCACGGTGTATGGGGGTGGGTGGGGGTGGGGGGAGACAGGATAGGCGCTGCCAGTCAGTGCGGGCGAGGACGCACCTGTACAGTGCCAAGCAGGGAGACCAACAGGTAGAGCTGGGGCAAGTTTGGGTTTGGCCACCTATTGGCTGTTTAACCCTGGGCCAGTGACCTAGCCTCCGACCTCTGTCTCCCTGGCTGCTGTGTGAGTGTATGGGCAGTTGTGGGATTAAATAAGGCCATGTGTGGAGCTGTCTGCTCACGAGGAGTCCCTCCCCTCCCCCCGTCCTGCCTTATACGATCGCTCCTCAGAAGGATTAGCGAGCTGGGGTGTCAGCCTCCCAAGGGCACTCACCGTGGAGGTTAGAGAAGGGAGAGGGCACGTCTGGGAAGGATACCTGGAGGAGGTGGCATTTGATTGTCCCTAGAGCTTGTAAATATCCCAGGGGCCAAGTCTCTTGGAGTGTTGCCATTAACACCAAGGACTGGGGTTCCCCTCTGCCCTGGTCCCCCTCACGTCTAACCTCGGGCTCTCCCCACCCCTAGGCAGGTGGAGATCTGGCAGCTGTGGGGGAAGCTGCGGCAGGAAGAGCCCCAGCTGGCAGGCAACCTGGAGGGCTTCCTGGCCAAGGTGACCAGCCGCCTGCAGGAGGCACGTGCCGACAAGGAGGTCCTAGAGCTGACCCTGAGGAAGTGAGTGGGGGCCAGGGGTTCTCTTCCACTTGGCAGCCGGCCCGTAGTGGGTGCTCTTTACATTCTAGTTGAATCCTTGTTGAATTCCCTCGGCTCCAGAAGAATGGTGGCCAGGGGTCCACAGCAGCCCTGCGCACTGGCTGGGGTAGAACTGAGCTAGAAGGGCTGACTTAGGGGACCTGTGGGGAGGACAGAGCTGGGCCCTGAGCAGGAGGCGGAATAACATGTGTATCTTTGTTCAGGGTCACTGTGGCAGCCAACCCCAGGAGCACTGCTCACATAGATTACAATGCATGCGGTGACCCTGGGGTTGGCATGGGCACAGGCCTGCAGGGGGTCTGAGTTATGGAGGTAGGGGGACAGTGACAGCAGGAAGTGGGGACAGAATGATGGGGCAGTGGGGACCACATGACAGGGCCAGGGGAACCAGTATCTTGGTGATGGTTAGAAGAGTCACGTGATGGGATCAGGGTGACCAATGTCAAGGGCAAAGGGGCCAGGGGGCTGTCATCGGGAAGACTGTTCTCAGAGTGACAGGGGTCGGTGACCACTGACAGAGTGAGGTCAGCTATGTGATGCACTTCAAATCAAGGTCCAGACCACCTCTACCAGTAGCAGGGTCCCAGGGTGCTGATGGGCTGTCTGCCCACCTCCTGCCCCTTCCAGGCGGGACTCTGACCACCACCGCGAGGTCCAGCAGCTATACGAGGAGATGGAGCAGCAGATCTGCCGGGACAAGCAAGAGCTGCAGGCTGAGGTGGGCTCCCAGTGCAGCCTGCCCCTGCACCCTGCCCGGATGCTCTGTGGGCGACGCATTGGGGCCGATGGCTGGCCAGTGTGGAATAGCCAGAAGTGGCTGGGGTGGATCCTCTCACACCCCTGCTCAGAGGGGTGAGGTGAGGAGGGCTGAGCCCAAGCTCCCTGCCCCTCTCTGCCGGTCTCCCTGTTTCCCCCGAAGCCAGTCCTGCTCTCTGGGCCTCTTTCCTTGTTGCCACAATCGAGGTTTAAGCTGGGAAAAGTTGTCCTGAGACCCTTCCTCAGGCCCTGCACCCTAGGCCTGGGTGGAGGTGAAGTGTGGGGAGGGTCGCCCAGCCCAGCTGGGTCTTAGATTCTGCAGCTGAGACATCTCTGCTCCTCAGAGTGACTCCCGGGACCTGGCCCTCAGCTCCCAGATGCAGCAGGTTCTGGAGGCCAAAGAGCGCGAGGTGCAACAGCTCACTGAGGGCCAGAGGGAGGTGAGTGGCAGGGCCTCCCCAAGACTCACAGGACAGAATGCACCCCTCTCCTAAGGTTGCACTGCGCTGGTTGGGCTCTCAGATGAGAGTGGCCCCCTGGGAAAGAGTTGTGTTGGCCCTTTGCTGAGATGAGGCCAGGTAGTACAGTGGGAGTTTGGGACACCAGTCAGAAGGTCCAGGTTCAAACCCCTGTGGTTCTAGTGAAGAGCCACGCAAATCCAAGGAAACAACTTTGCTTGTCTTGGCCTCGGTTTCTCCATCTGTAAAATGGGAAGCACCACACCTCCTGCATCTCCCAGGCAATTGAGTCAAGTGAGGTAGTAAATGGGTACACAGTGGGCCAACCGAGGTCTCAACGCCGAAGAGGCTTGGTGGTAGAGTGATATTTTCAGCCTCATCTCCATTGTCAGCTGAGCAACCTTAGAGGGTTTTTAACCTCTCTGAGCCTTGGCTTCCTCATCAGAGAAATGGAGATCAGAAATCTCGCCTTAGACGGCTGCTGTGATAATTAGAGATACTATATTTGAGGGCCTAAGATGGAGCCTGGCACTTAGCAGGTGTTTTATATATCACAGTTGTTACTGTCTCTGAATCTGACCTGGCTTCCAGTAAATAGAATACCTGCTGTCCTGACACCCCCGGTCTCAGAGCCTCTGTTACTTCTGGTTGGCAGTGTGGCTGAGTCTTTAGGCCTGAGGCCCCACCCCACGATCTTTCTTCTTCAGCTTCCAAACCACTGACCTTAGTAAAATCACCATCCGTGGTTCCCAGAGCCCAGCAGGTCTCCCGCACTGGGTGAGGTTCCAGAGCCTTCCCCGCCATGGCCTTGGCTGGCCCTGTCACCTGGTCTCCCCCTTCCAGCATGGCGTGATGTTCCAAGTGCTTCTGAAGCAGCTGCTCCTGGGAAATTGAGTCAGGCTCCTTCTGAGGGAGAAGCTTGGACCTTCTGAACGGGACCATTTTGTCCTGTCCCCTGTACACATGAAGCCTCTCCCCCTAGACCCTTAATTTCTTTACCCAACAACTACTTAGGGCACATGGACTCTGTCCCAGGCGCAGTTCTAGGATTGGAGGAATATGATAGACACAAACCCTTGCCCATGGAGTTATGGTCTAGTCAGGGAGGTGGCTGATAAACCATATGAGCAAGTAAAACCTTGAACCTATTAGCGAATGAAAGTGCTGAGGAGAATGAAGAAAAGTGGGCAAGGGGAGCGAAGGGTTTTGATGGGAGAGTCTAGGGAGGCCACCCTGAGAGGACGCCATTGGAGTAAAGACCCGAAGGAAGTGCGAGGCGGGCCACGTGACGCCTGGGGGAGGAGCATTCGGAAGTGCGGGGCGGGCCACGTGACATCTGGGGGAGGAGCATTCGGAAGTGAGGGGCGGGCCACGTGGCATCTGGGGGAGGAGCATTCGGAAGTGAGGGGCGGGCCACGTGACG
>PVKE010003145.1:0-74968 GCA_004027555.1 Craseonycteris thonglongyai | reverse complement strand
ATTCCCACCCTGCGAAGCCCCTGCCCACCTGTGTGGACCAAAACCATGTCAAAACCATGTTGAAGACTGATGACGTACAACTATGGAGACTGCTCTGGGCTCTCCCCCTTCTCTGTGTCTCTCTGTATCAGTCTCTCTTGCAAAAACAATAAAATAAAATTTTTTTTTAAGATTTATTTTTTAAAGATTTATTTTATTGCTTTTGACAGAGACAGAGAGAGACAGAGAGAAGGAGGAGGGCCCAGAGGAGTCTCCATAGTTGAACATCAGTTTTTGACATGGTTTTGTTCCACACAGGTGGGAGGGGGCCGCCACACAGGATGGGAACTGGGCTGGGGGCCTCCTGCATGGGAGGCACGCCCCCTCGAGCCAGGGGCCAAATCAGGGGGGCAAGAACCGACTGGGAGCCTCCTGCATGGGAAGCACACCCCAGTCCAGCATATGGGTCTGCACGGGCCGGGGCCGGGATTCGATCCTCGGTCCCCAGGGCTGCAAAGTGAGTGCTTAACCCACTGAGCCATCCCGGCTTCCCCAGAATAAATCTTTATTAAAAAAAAAAAAAGAAGAAGAATCCTACGCCTGACCAGCTCACAATGAGATGGTGTCTATATACTAACAGAAGAATTGGAAACGACTCCAGCAGGCATGTGGCTTAGCTTACCTACACTTGCCAAATGTATGGTCCAGCCCAGTACTTGGTCGGCCCTTCTCATGGGGACCTGAGTGTTAGAAGTAATTGGAGATCATGTCCTAGCCATGCAGTATGCCCCTGTTCTTGAACTTCCTTGCTTTCCCCTCATCTGGTATTTCCCTGCTGCCTGACACCCAAACCTTGGTTTCTGCTGCTACAATCCTATCTGCTAGGAAGCCTGCCCAAGTCGTTTCAGCTGCATATATCCTGCTTCCCCACCTGCCCTCCTTCTGTTTTCCTCCAAAAAAACCCACAACAAAACCAAACCCCTACCCATCCACACTTTCCAGAACATACTTGATGCATCACAGAGCTTTTCTGTCCACTGTTGTACTTCCTGTGAGTACTCCTCACCCCCTCCAGCATCTGTGAGTATGTCTAGAACTGTGAGTTTGTCAAGAACAGTGGCCCTGCTGCTGATGGCACCAGCTTCCTGAACAGTTTGTGCTCAGAAGGCAGGTGGTAAGCACACCAGTGATGGAGGGGTGGGGGAGCCAGGACCGGGTGATGGATGCAAGATGGGTGGGCGGACAGTATGAACTGATGGATGCAAAGACGGGTGAATAGATGGCTGCATGGGGTGGATGTTGGGTGCATGGATGGATGGGTGGATGAATGGGAGTGGATGTTGAGTGGGTGGATGGATGGATGGGGTGGATGTTGGATGGATGTGTGGGTGGGTAGATTAATGGATAGATGAATGGGAGAATGAATAGATGGATGAATGAGCAAGCAGATGGGTAGATAAGTAGGGAGGTAGCTGGATAGTTGGAAGAACCTGAGTTCTGGTCCTGATTGTGCCATTAAACTTGCTGTGTGATCTTAGGCCAGTCATTCTCCTGTTTCTTTATTTGTAAAATGAGAGCCTTGGATTTAATTACCTCCGGGGTTTCTCTTAGATTTGATGTTGGACAATTTATGATGATTAGAAGTTTTTAGGGAAAGCAAACAATGGAAAGGCCCCAAGAGGGGGAAGGGGAATTTTCAGTGACTTGGGTCGAGGCACACAGCACATCAGCCAAGATGACCATTGCAGGACTCAGCCTGTGTCTACACCCTAGACTTGCCTCTGCCTCCTGGCCCAACCCTGACAGTCTGGGCGATTGTTCAGATGACTGCTTTTCCGGGGATGGAGGATGAGTTTGAGGGAAGGCCAAAGGCCAGGAGCAGGCCGCCACCAGCAGCTCCTTGGCCTCCACCAACCTGGACCTCTTATTCACGATTTTTTCTCCTTCTCTCCCCTTGTTCTCCCAGCTCTCTTGAGTCATGGCTTCTTCAAAGCTCCGAGAACCTGTGGATGAGGTTTTTGGTAAGTTCTGTCTGGCCCTATCTCTAGCCAACGCCATCTGGCAACTGGAGGTGGGGGTGGGGGATGGAGTTCCTTGGGGACTTCAGTGTGTGTGTGGGTCGTGGCCTTATAACTGATTCTTTGTCACCACTGAGTGGACATGTCAATTACAACGACAGTATTAATCAGAATCCCCACTTATTAAGTGATTCTCTTAGGTACTAGACTAGGACCCCCCATCTCACATGCACTGTAGCATTGAATCCTCAAAATGTTGCTAAGAAGTGTGCCCATTTTACAGACAAGGAGCCTAGGGCACAGAGTGCTGAAGTGACTTGCTTTAAAGACCACAGGGCAGGTTAGTGGCAGAACTGGGACTCCAGGCTGCCTAACTCCCTGCTGTCGGTCCCTGTACTATCCGCCTGTATCCCCCAGCACAGGTGACACACGTTACCTCCAAGTCACAGAAATAAGGGACCTTACCCTGCTTGGGTGTGCATGGAACTCAACTGTGCAACACCTCAGTACACACTGGGGCGCAGGCACACACCTGCCTGCACCATTATTTACCTGCTGCAGTCCTATTGTGTGGACTGGAGAAAGACCACCTGGCAGGACAGAGTTCCCAGCATGCACTGGGGTGGAAAGGCAGTTTCCTAGCTGGATTTGGTGGCGGAGTCAGTGAGCAAAAGCTCCCGAAGGAACATGGAGGGAGAGGTGGAGACAGAAAGAAGCCGCCTGAAGCCTCTAATGTGTGCATCCTTCAGGACTCCCATTTGTGTCTGTGGCCTCAAGGGGCTCCTGGGTGTGGAATGCCCCAGGGCCTCCCACTTCTCCTCCCCTGCCATTTCCTCATCTCTGCTTTCCTTCCACTCTCTTCCTCCCCTTCCCCTGCTCACCTCATTCTCCCCTGCCACCTCCACATGCCCTGGCAATGCCAGGAACTGCTGCCTCCTGGCTCCTGGGCATTGCTGCTCCTAGCTCACCCTCCCTGGGGCCTGTGGAGTTGAGGGTTTGCCTCCAGGACTCCCCCAGCCTTGAACTGCCACTGGGCCTCGGACTCCAAGCTGCTTTACCTCCACCCAAGCCTGGCCTGACCTCGGGAATGACAGAGATGAGCGCCTCCTTTCTGGGGCTTTTGGGCCTCTCCTCCCACCCCAACCCTTCCTGTTTCCCTTCTCCCTGACCTGCTGAGGTTGCAGCCACCCTGCCTGCTTCCTGATGTGAAAAACAATTAAATATTCATGACTTCCCACTGCCCACGGCTGGAGTAACTCCCTGCTGGAGTAACTCCCAGAATGGGAGCAGGCAGAGGGCTATGGAGGGAGGGCTGGAAGGAGGTGCTGGGACCTGGTACATCAAGGGACTGAAGGAGAGGCTGGCCCCACCTTGCTCCCTAGATCCTCCAAGGTACAATGACCACGGTCCTGAGGTGGCCCAGAGTCAGGAGCAAAGGGCCCTCCTCTCTGGACCAGGGTGGCTGGGCACCAGCTGAGTGCTGGAGTTCATCAGCTCCCCCCCCCACCCCCCCGCCCCCCCACCCCTCCCACCCCTGGCCTCCGTGCCACAAAAGGAAACCTGGGAGCTACTCATTCTGCACCAGGAGCCACACCTTTCTTTCCTCTCCCAGCCTGTTTCCTCTCCTGTAAAATGAGGGGTTGGACTCACAAGTCACATCTGTCTAGGCCTCCAAGGAGGTTTGCAGGCTTGGTAGTTACAAACGGAGCCCCCAGAGCCAGACTACCTATATCCCTGGCCTGCTGCTCCCAAGCCGTATGCCTGGCAAGTTAAGGCTGCAGGGGAGTTCCTGGAGGTGTAAGTGCCCTAGTAATTGTGAAGGCACTGAGAATGGCGAGCTGCACAGCGAGAGCTCAGTAAGTATTAGCAACAAGTATGACTACTCTGGTCAGTCCTCAGTCCTTGCTGCTTCTGGGCAATGCCTGGAGAGTCTGTGTCAGGGGGCAGAGGACAGAGGGTGCCCTCCCCCAGCTCATCCCCAGGGCCTGGAAACACTAAAAAGGAAGAAGAGGCAGCTAAGGGACCAGAGTGGTGGTGTCAAGCCTGGGGACTATGATAGTCCTTTGACAGAACCTATCCACTCTCTAAGCCACCATCAGCTGCCCTTGAACAACCACAAGAGCCTCTCTGGTCGGGTCTACCCTCCTCCTTCAGCCAGGCCGGTCCTCTCTCGCAGGCTACACTGGCCCCTGCTGACCCTCAGACAGTCCAAGGCCATGCCTATGCCATGCCCTCTCCTTAGCAAGCTCTTTCTTGCTCTTTCTACAGCCTGGGCTGTTTATTGTCACTTAGACCTCCGCCTGGCTACCTCATCTAAAATAGAAGCCCCCTCCCTCAGTCACTCCCTGTCTCCTTCATCCATTTGACAAATGTTAGCGCGCTCCTGCTGTGGTCCAGGCTCTGGTCCAGGCCCTGGGGAGACAGCCCCGAACAAGCCAGACAAAATCACTGCCGTCCTCCAGCTTGAATTCTAGCACAAGGGCTAGTAGGGAGGCTGATAGCCAAGCAAACATGACTAAACCAGCACCACATCAGATGGTGAGGATAAAAATATGGGATGGGATGGGATGGGATGGGATGGGATGTGCCTGTCGGTGACCCTCACCAGCATCTCTATGGATCCGGAGTCCACCCCTGCCTAGCTCTGCACCAGTCCACAGAAATGTGACTTTGCTTCAATCTGTCAACCTCCTACCGAGCAGCTCCACTCTGCCTATTTCCCCCCTCCCCCGGCTCACAGGGTCCGTGGTGGACAGGCAGGCTCATCACCCTCTGCTGTGTAGCCTGGCATGATGGGACACTCATTCTTGACGAGATCTGTGTGCTGAGCCTGAAAAGGTGTGACTGTCCAGAGCGTGTGACTGCATACGTGTGTGTGTGTGTGTGTGTGTTTGATGTTGGAGTTGAAGGCAGACAAAGAAAGGGTGGAGATCAATGGAGCAGAGAGAGCAGCAGGAGGCGGGTGTCCAGGTATCACTGTAGGTGGTTTAGTAGGTACTGTCCCCACTACCACCACCAATAGCTCTTGTCCGTGAGCGCTCACCAAGTTACAGGCATTTGGGTGAAGCACTTTACGTGGATCATCTTACTTAATGCTCACAACAACCCTCAACAACCCTGTGAGGAAGATACTGCTATGATGACCCCATTTTATAGACGAGGAAGCAGTTAGCTGAATGTAAGTAACTTGCTCCAGGCTGCTCAGTGGGCAAGTGGCAGAACTGGATTCGGCCGGGTCCCTCTGGCTTCAAGGCCTCAGCTCTTAATGTGTTTTTATTATGGACGCCCCTCCTACCCCTCAGGACCAACATGGCAGCTTCCTCTCTACTATCGTATAGCCAGTCTCCTAGCTTAGGAAGCCGGCTACCAAACCTAAAGGCCCATATGGCGGCCACCTGGCCACCACCCTAGAGCAAATCCTCATATTATGGAACCTTTTTGCGACCCCGCAGGGCTAACATGGCAGCTACATTGCTACTAGCGTATAGCCAGTCTCCAAGCTAAGGAAGACGGCTACCAGACATAAGAGCCAATATGGCGTCGGCCTGGCTACCTCCGTGGCGAGGAGGCCTTGTGAGCAACATGGGGCAGCTTGGGCTGTGGCCCTCAGGCCTTGAATGGAGAGCTGAGGGGCTTGGACTTCAAGTTGTTGGCTTTGGGACATCCACTCCCTACCCCCACCCCCACCCCAGGATCTCCTCTTCCACCACTGGGTTTCAAAAGCAGGAGAGTAAGGGACGCAGCCAGAAATGTGCTTTAGGAAGTTCCTTCTCGCTGTGGAGAATGGGTGAGGAGGCAGGCGAGAGACAGGGCCCATACGGAGGCCATGCTCTGGGATGACATGGGGGGTGTGGGGCAGGAGGCAGCTGAGAAGGCCTGGCCGGAGCTAGGGCAATTCAGGCCTGTTGGAAAGAAGAGGCCAGGTTCCAGGGGGGAGAGGAGGCAAATCTGTGTTCTTCCATTAGGATCGTATGTACTAGGCGCTGTGTGCCAGGCACCATTCCATGTCTGTGTTAGAGCAATGAACAAAACAGAGGGACATCTGCCCTCACACAGCTGACATTCTAATAGGTGGCGAGAGACGATAAATAAAATAAGTAGAATATACAGTAGGCCAGGGAGTGATAAGTGATACAGGAAAAATAACAGGGGAGGGAGTCCTGGGGCTATTATGAATTGTGTGGCCAGGGAAGTCCCCAGTGGAAGACCTGAAGGATGGGAAGGGTCATGCAGAACTCTGGGGCAAGAGCCTTGCAGGAACGGGCAGAGGAGCCATAAAGGCCCAAGATGCAGGCTCGGCTTGAGAGGAGGAGCCAGGAGGTCACAGCAGCTGGAGTGGGAGGAGGGAGACGCAGAGCAGCAGCCGCTCAGCGAGGTGAAGGCAGGCCAGACGGTCTGGAAGGCCACTGGGAGCCTTTGGCACTTACTCTGTGGGGGATGGAAGTCACTGGAGGCTTCTGAGCAGAGGAGTGACCCGGGCTGACAGGTTTTATCAGGATCACTCTGGCAGCTGTGTTGAAAATAGACTGTAAACGGGAAAAGGAGGAGGAGGGAGGACCAGGTGGGAGGCAAGAGGCGATGGTGACGTAGGGAGGCTAAGGACTTAGTTCTTCCTCTACTCTGTCTTCTGCTGTCCTCCTCTCCCTTCCCTTTCTCTCCTCTCTTCTCCCCTACTCTGCTGTGCTCTCCCCTCTTTCTCCAAACACGTATGCATGTGTGTGAGTGTGTGTAACAGACATATACAAACGATGTTTTATTATGGGAGATCAGGAGAGAGAGGGGGAAGCTGGGATGGCTCAGTAGGTTAAGAGTTCGCTTTGCAGCCCTGGGGACCAGGGATCGAATCCTGGCCCTGTCCCGTGTGGACCCATGTGCTGAACTGAGGTGTGCTTCCCATGCAGGAGGCCCCCAGTTCAGTTCTCAGCCCCCACCCTCTTTCGGCCCCTGGCTCGAGGGGGTGTGCTTCCCATGCAGGAGGCCTCCAGCCCGGCTCCCATCCTGCGTGGTTCCCGCCCACCTGTGTGGAACGAAACCATGTCGAAAACTGATGACGTACAACTATGGAGACTGCTCTGGGCCCTCCCACCTCTCTCTGTCTCTCTCTCTCTGTCCTTGTCAAAAACAATAAAGTAAATCTTAAAAAAATAAATAAAAAGAAAGTAAAGAGAGCAGCATGGTGTACACCATCACACATTCATGCACTCGTCACTCAACCTCAACCACTGTCATCTCGTGGATAGTGTTCATCTGTTTCCCCTTACACGCTCCACTCCTCTTCCCCTGGATTATCTTGAACCTAATCCAAAACATCTTGTCATTGCACCATAAATATTTCAGTACGTCTAGATAGATTTCAGAAGTAGAGCTAACAGGAACTGTGGATAGATCGGTTTGTAGGGTGGGAGGGAACGAGAGGAGTCAGGGTTGGCTCCAGGGCTTTGGCCTGAGCAACTGGAAGGACGGAGCTGCCGTTTGCTGAGCTGGGCAGACCAAAAGGAGCAGCTTGGGGGGTGGGGGGTCCCATTTTGACATGTTTGTTGAAGATGCCCGTTGGACATCCACGTGGGGGTATCAAGTAGGCAACTGGACAAATGAATGACCGGCTGAGTCTGGGCTGAGGGGACAGGCAGCTTGGAGCAGTCTGAATGGGGTGATGGGGCCTTTTACTGACACAGGGGAAAGAGAGGAGAAGCCAGTTTGAGGCAAGGTGTTGGGTTCATTTTGATGGGTTGAGTTTGAGGTGAGTGGTGCCTTGACGTGGCAAGTTCCCTGGCAAGTGCTCGAGTGCCCAGGCTTGGAATTCAGAGGCGGGGTCAGGGCAGGAAATAGACATACACATAAGTGGTCATTAAACCAGGACAGCCCCTCGCCTGGCTCAGGAGGTGTCTGCAGACAAGAGAAAGAGGAGCAGGCAACACAGAATAGACATGGGTGATGGGATGGGCGTCCCTGAGATCATGGAGGGTGGAGTGGACGAGAAAGGTCTCAACCCATTCTGAAGTCTGGGAAGAACCTTTTCTGTTGGGAGACCCCAGTGCTAAGCCTGGGCACTGAGACACTGCAGAGTGAGGGCTTCATTCTGGGTGGAGCAAATGCAAAAATGAAACTAGGAGCAACAGGGATTACCCATGATCCATTGAGGTAGCTTACTCTTCCTCCACCTTCTCATCGAGGAACTAACTCTGGGCCATGGACCCGGGATGGGAGCGGCAGGCTTCATGGGACTGTGGGCTTTTCCCCTGCTGCTGCCCCTGGCTTGGGAGGAGGCGGGGACGTGTCCCTCTGCTCCAGGTCTACCATGAGCCCTCTAGATGCACAGTCGTGCAGTCTCTGAGTGCGACGGGAGCATGGCACAGCAAGCCAGTGTGCCCAGAAGGGCCAGTCTCCGGAGGCAGGCTAGCCTGCAATCCCAGACCACTGCTAGCTGGTGGCTTCAGTAAGATAACGTCTCTGAGCCTCAGTTTGCTCAGCTCTAAAATGTGCATCCTAGCTGTTCCGAGTTTGCCGGTTGTTTTGAGTAGGTGAGATGATGTATTATATATATACATTGCCTGGTGTGTAGTAGGTGCTTCTTCAGTGGTAATCATTGTTACCATGGTCTCTCCAGACTCATCCCCCAACCCTTCCCTCCACAAGCCCCCTTTCCAATTTCCCTGGAGATGCTCCCTGTCCCCTGCTTCCCTACTCCCCAGCACTGCATATATCAGTCTTGTCAACATCGCCCCTCACAAACTCCCACCCTGACCTTCAGACCCTGCTTTGTGATGCCCTCCTTTGACCCACCCCAGCAGGGCGGTCCTGTGAGCGGTTCCATCACACTGACACTTCTACGTGCTGACAAGTCTGGCGCCCTGGAGACTGTGATAGAGCACTTTCCATCTTATCTGCACTCCCCGTGCCTGGCACACGGAAACATTTGTTGAATGTCTGGGGTGTGAGTGCAGGTGGCCACTGGAGGGAGGCCTCTCGACCTGCTGTCCTCATGCGTCTGGTCTCTGCCTCCTTTGCCCTGTTTGCAGACCTGGACTTGGCTGTGCCAGAGACCGTCCGACTGGACAGCAGTTTACACAAAGCCCGGGCCCAGCTGCTGGCCAAGGGCCGGAGACACCGGCCCTCCCGCTCAAGGCTTCGGGACAGTGCCAGCTCTGCAGAGGATGGGGAAGGCTCCGATGGGCCTGGAGGCAAGGTTGGGGCAACCCACCCAATCATACACACCCCACCCACCCTTCCTGCCCCTGCTCTCCCAGGGAAACCACACCCCAAGCTTCTGACATAATAATGCTCACAAACATTAGCTGCGTTCCTTTCTGGCTCATTTCATCCTTTCAAGGAAGGGATTATCAATCCCACTTTACACATGAGGAAACGAGGCTGAGGTTCCTAACAGTCACAGAGGAAGTGAAAGAGGCGGTATTCAACCCCAGCCCATGTGACTGAAAGCCGTCTCCCACCTCACTGCCCAGCCACTCGGCCTGGGGTCCAGGCTCCCCCTTCGGAGGCTCCTGCGCAGATTACAGGGTGAAACTGGCTCCCAGCTCCTCCGGGAAGTAAGAGGGGCTGGCGGTAAGCGGCTGCCCCTTCCCGCAGGTGACCGACGGCTGCGGGAGCCCCCTGCACCGGCTGCGCTCGCCTTTGCACTCGGGCCCGGGGTCCCCGGCCGGGGGCTCGTTCTGCCTGGATCCTCCGGGTTTGCGGCGCAGCCTGGACGAGGACGAGCCGCCGCCCTCACCGCTCACCCGCTACCGTCCCCTGCACAACGCCGCCTCGCAGGAGGGCCTGGCCGCCGCCTCCTGCTCACCGCCGCGCTCCGCGCCCTCCTCCGACAGCTCGCCCAGCTTTGTGCGCCGCCACCCGCGCGCAGAGCCGCACAGCGAAGGTGAGCGCGGCCGGCGCGGCGCCCCCTGCCGGTGCGCGCGGGGACCGCAGCGGCCCCTGCCTCCCGGGCAGGAAGCGCGGAGCTGGGCAGAGTGCAAGACGGAGGCTTGGGGGGATGAGGAGTTAACACCGCACTTCATTCATTCATCTACTGAGCGCTTCTGATATACCAGACACTGCTGGGCACTGCGACACACAAACGAGCCAACAGATGCAGTTCTCATCCTCCTGGGACTAGCAGTTTGGGAGAGAAACAATTAAAGAATTCTTTATAGTCTAGCGGGCGAAGCAGTCAAATCATCCCTTAAAGAGTTACAAGTGTAGTAAGTGCTATGCGAGAAACCTGCACGGTGGTGGGAGAGCATACATCAGGGTGAAAGGACCCAGTTGGAAGCATCCTGGAAGGCTTCTCTGAGGAAGTGGCATGTGAGGCAGGATCAGAAGAATGCTTAGAAAGTGGCCAAGATAAAATTAGCAATAAATAGCCGTGGTCCCCACTTTCTTCAGAGTGGTTTGCGGTTTGTATAAGGCTTTCATAAACATCTCATTAGGTCCCATGAAACGGGCAGGTTTTATTATCCCCGTATTTGAGAGGAAGGAAGCTAAGAAAGTGAAAGTGACGTGTCCTAGGCCACACAGCTGGTAAAGGGCACCGAGCCAGGTTGTGTGATTCTAAGTCAAGAGAATTTCTACCACCTCACACTGGCAGCTGAAGGAGGCAGGCAGGCTACTGCACAGGCTATAGCCTTCCCTCTTCCCCAAAAGACGACAGCCGGGATGCCAGCCCACCTGAGCCTGCCAGCCCCACCATCGGCCTGGACAAGAAGACTCGCCGAAAGTTCCTGGACCTGGGGTGAGTGGAGGAGGGGCCCGAACCCATGGCTTGAAGCTGTCAGGGTACAGCGTAGCACCGTGGGCAGCACTGTCCCATGACTCCCTCCCCTCCCCACAGGGTCACCTTACGCCGAGCATCCACTAGCAAGAGCCGGAAGGAGAAGGGCAGCAACCGCCTGTCCATGGGCAGCAGGTAAGAGGTACCCACGGCACCTCAGCCGCAGCTTCCGCCCACACCTCCCTGTGGGCACCCCACTCCCGCGGTGCCCACACCCATGCAGGGTGCTCTCTCCGCAGGGAGTCAGTGGAGGGATCTGGCAGGTCAGGGGGCTCCCCGTTCCTGCCCTTTTCCTGGTTCACAGACAGTGGCAAGGGCTCGGCGTCCTCTGGGAGCACCACCTCCCCTGTCTGCTCCCCTAAACACGAGAGCTTCAGCCCTAAGAAGTCAGCATCTCAGGTAAGTCTGTGGCCTCTCATCCCCACACTGACTCACAGGCTCAGGTGACATGGGGCGTGTACTTCACAGTGGCTCAGGCTAGGATCCAGACCTTCCTAAAGTCCATTTGTCCATCCACGGAGCCACTCAGTGATTCAGTCATTCATCTCGGAGTTCATGCGTTCATCCATTCATATTCTGCGTTGTCGGTGTGTTAATTCATTGCTTCCTCCATTCAACACACATCAGCGAAGACTATGACTCCTCCAGCACCTGCCCAGCCCGAGGGCGCCTCCATTCCCGCTAACTCTTCTGCCTGGCTCAGTTCCAGCCCCATGGCCCCCCAGAGGCCTCACATGAGTCCCCATATCTATGTGCCTGCTCCTGGCTTGTGCACTGAGACTCTGGTGCCTCGCCCAGAACTCCATTTCCTTCCCCAGAGCAGTGGGTGGGTTGGGAGACTCCCTTGGGCTGGGGCAAGGCTTCTCCTCAGTGGCATATACCCCTTCCTATGTAGGAATCCACTCTGAGTGATGACTCCACACCCCCCAGCAGCAGTCCCAAGATCCCAAGTGGTCCCCGGCAAGAGGCCAAGTGCTCCTACCCCTACCACACGCTGTCGCAGTCTTCGGATGAGGTGAGAAGCCCAGGCCTCTGACTACCGGGTGTGCAGGCCACAGGCCATGTCTCCCCCCTTCAATCTCCTTGGTCTCCACCCCAGTTCCTGGATGAAGCTCTCCCCACTGTCCATCACTGGACCAGTCACCAGGTGGGCCAGTGGCTGCACAGCCTCAGCCTGGAGCAGTACGCCGCCGAGTTTGCCGCGCGGCAGGTTGATGGGCCGCAGCTGCTGCAGCTGGATGGGAGCAAACTGAAGGTGGGTCAGCACGGGAGGGCCTGACGCACCCTCCAGGTCACCCTGACTTGTCTCTCCCTCTGAGGCCACTGCCCTGACCTCCAGGCAAGGTCCTTGGCCTAATCTTTGCACTCTAGCGTGTCCCCTGTCTGACTTGAAACTCATGACCAGTTCTTTGGTTTGACCTTCAAGTTCCAGCCTAAGTCTTCAGATTGACCTTGACCTTGAGGGCTATTATATCATCTGACTCTTGACAAATCTCCTAGTATAGTGGGAAGCGTCATTCCCTTGGTCACATCTTCTGATTCTCAGTCTTAGAGGCCGGTGGTAGTAAAGGGAGATCAGGGTTAGGACAGCGGCTGCGGTGGGGGGCTCTGATCTCTGTGCTAGGTTTTCAGCTTGTTCCCACCCTCTAAGTTGCTTGGAGTAGAGTGTAGATTCCCCCAGGTCTCTGGAATGAGGAGGTGCCTTGCCAGATGACCAGCTGTGTGATCTTGGGCAAGTTGCTCCCCATCTCTGAACCTCAGAGCCAGGGCAGGGTTATGGCAAGGCTGAAGTGCTGAGTAGAGAGGAATGGGAGCCAAGGATTGTGGGAAGGGGGCCCAATCACACATACCCTGGTACTCTCGCCCTCATCTCCCAACCACTCTCATTGGAAATTCTTGCTCTGAGGGTTCTGAACCCTCTGCAAGCCTAGGAGGTGGAGGCTTCACTTCAGAGAGGGCTGGGGGCGCTCCGGAGGGTGCACCTGGAGCACAAAGAGCATGGGGCTGGTTTGGGGGCGCTTCCCCTCACCCTCGGATTCCTCCCCCAGAGCCTGGGGCTCAGCAGCTCGCATGACCGGGCACTGGTGAAGCGGAAGGTGAAGGAGCTGGCAGCTGCCGCTGAGAAGGAGCGCAAGGCCCAGGAGAAGGCTGTGCGGCAGCGCGAGAAGCTCCGGCGCCGGGAGCAGGAGGCCAAGAAGAGCTAGGGGCGGGCCAGGCAGGCATGGCGGGAACGGGCCTCCCCGGGGGGCGGGGCCTGGGCGCCAAGCTTGGGCTGGCCTGGCTCTGGGGGTACACGCCCTCTCTCATAGACCCAGATCCCCTAGAAAGGGAGACCCCAGGGAGAGGGCCCAGTAATAAATCCATTTCAAGGACTTGTCTGGCACAGAGTTCCTGGGCGAAGTGGCAGATTATGGGAAGAGGGCAGAGAGACTAGGGATGAAGCCAGTCTAGGAGCCCAGGGGCACCGGCGTCAGTCTGACCCTCTGCCCTCAGGCAGTGAGCTAGGATGCCTGCCTGCCTGCCTGCCTGAGGCCCTGATACAGGGCCAGGGTCCCAGGGTGCAGAAAGATGGCTGGGCATCGTGGCAGGAGCAGGTGGATGGAGTTGTTCCTCTCTGACCCTGCAAGGTGAGAGCTCGGTCCTGCTCCCAGGGAGGCCGCGGGCACGGCAGCAAGCCACACTCAGGGTAGACGCCCAGTCTGCCTCGACAGCAGAGCAGAGGAAGCGGTGCGGTTAGCCCACGCAGCCCTTGCAAGGGCTTCGGGAGAACGGAGGCCGAAACCCTCCTTTTCCTTTTCTCTGCCCTGTGGTCCCAACAGTGAGATGACATCCCCACAGGGCTGCCCTTCCTGGGGCCCTGTCAGGCTGGGCTTTGGCCCACTCTTCAAGCCAGGGCCACTTCTCTTGCTCCCTCTGAGGGCACCTGAGCCGTCCCTCGGGACAGAGCAAACTTGGGAGCTGGTGGAGACAAAGGACATCCCCCACCAATGCTAGGTTGAACCTAACTGGTGAATCCTCACACTAGCCAGGCAGAGGCAAATTGAGGAGGTCCCCTGGGAGCTGTTGGATTGGAAGGGTTTGCCAGCTCTCCATCTGCCCTGGTCCCAAGAACTGGAAGACACTGTAGACTACCAGGAGGGGTGGGGCCAGCCCCTGCCCCCTGGGGGTAGAGTGTGTCCCATCAGCTCGTAGATGGCATCTGTCCTTACAGGGAGTGTTTGGGCCTGGTGCTGGCCAGCAGCTAGCCCAGCTGCTGGAGCCGGGGGACTCTAACTAGAAGCCCCCTCCATCTCCCATCTGCCTGGAGCAGGGGACAGGACCCAGTGTATGCCGACTCCTCATTCCCAGCCAGGGCCTGTGATTTGAGGGCAGCCCCTGTCCCTGGGATCCAGCCCTTTCCTCCTCACTGCTGTCTGTGCTGGGCGAGCGGCTTCAGAGGGAAACTGAGATGGACTCCAGCACCATCCGGGCTTGGCAGAAGGGCTGGCGGGGAGAATGGAAGGCACCCAGGTCCTTGAAACTATTGGGAGCTATATGGGTGCCCAACTGCATGTGAAGGGGGGAGCAGTACTCTATTTCAATAAACACTTATGATGTGCCAGTGACCTTTCTGTCTGTCCCAGCTGGGGGTGTGGCCTGGGTCAGGAGGCTGGGCTGGGCTGAGTGTGGTGGGTGACACAACACTGCGTGCTGTGCTGTCAGGTGTTCTGAGCACCTGAGCTGGGCTTGGTGCCCTGGGCACGTCACATGCTGGGCACAGGGACGGCAGTGTGCCTGCGTCTGTTTGTACAGGTGGATCTTTTCCCAAGGAAAGCAGCCACGCTGAATTCTCATTGGATCTCCTTTTACTGTGGATGTCACTGTCACCACCACAGCCACTGGGAGGAGCACACTACTTTAACCCCCTGTGTGCTAAGGGAGGGTGGGGGGCGTCCAGGGCTGTAAAACTAGCTATGTACACAGCGTTCTAGGGAGAAAGCCACCCCAAGCACACATGTGTCTGGGCACAGTGGGGAGATGGGGCTCAGGCAGATGGTGGAGGTGGGAGGCAGGCAGGTGGGGATGTGCTGTTAGGACGTGCAGGGCAGGGCCCGGGAGGTGGCAGAAACACTGCTGGGGCCACCTGGTTGGCTGCGAGCAGCCTGGCTGGGCGCCGAACTCGGTCGTCCCAGGTTCCTCCACTTTAGGGGTAAGCTCCAGGTAAACTCCCTCCCAACCGTGACCCAGGTCAGAGTAGAGGGAAAGGCGGCAGGACCAGGTCCCCAACCAGGGGTCTAAGGGTGTGGCCCCTTTCTCTACCCACCACCCAGATCTGGAGGGGGGCCCCCCATCCCTTCCTAACACTGACCCAGGACCGGGGCGGGGTGCCTGTGTGGGCTAAGAATATAAGGCAAGGAGGGGTGTCGCCTGGCAGGCCAAGCTGTGAAGGGCGGTGAGGGGAACCCAGGACCCCTGGCAGAAAAGTGGCAGCTCTGGCCTCAGGGAGGAGGACTGCCGTGAAAACGGATCTGAGACACCCCCCAATCCTCAGATCACCCATAGTGGACACTAGGGAGACCACCTAAGGGTCTCTGTGGAGACACGGTCACCGCAGTGATTCCCACGGAGAAGCTGGTCATCAGGGAGAGCCTCCCCCCACCTGGCAGGGGGATGAGGAGGGTCCCCGTGGTGGCCAGTCCCAGGGACAGCAGTGCGTCCTCTCAGGTGCAGATGAGTGAGGTGGCCCCTAGCTGACACGGTACGTGGATGTGTTCTTGGGCTCCGTGCTGGGCACACACCAGTCGCCGGCCTCCTGAATGGTCTGGTAGTGGCGCCAGGCTGACTTGTTGTAGACGGGCAGGCGCTCCACCGAGTCCGTGGACAGGGCCTGGAGAAGGTAGGGGTCAGCCTCCCCCACTGCCCTGGGCCTGGCCCGCTCCTCAGCATACCCCCCGGCCTCCAAGGTGGGCTCTGGTGGCCGCTGACTGTGGCCCACATGTCAGCTCGGCCAGATGCCAGACAGCGGCTGAGACAACCACCCCCAGTTCAGGAAGACCCTCAAAAGGGTCTGTCCCTCTGTGTCCAGTGCCTGCCTCCTCAAGGAGGCTGCTCACTCAAAGGGTCAGAGAGGGAGAGCGAAGGGGCTGGGCTCTGTGACCTTGAACAAGGTCACCAACTCTGGGCCTCCATTTCCCCCTGAGTTAAATGACAAATTCTCTGTGGTTCCTCCCTTCCTTCTGGGTCTAACAAGTCAAGAGTCCCCAGAACGGAGGCCTTAGTCATAGACCAGGAACTTCCTCAAGTTGCCTGCCAAGTTGGGAGAGTCTGCGGGTTGGGAAACTGTAGCTTTGCTCTGATTCTCAGTCAGGAATCAGGAAAGGGCTGGAGGGATGGAAAAGACACCTAACAGCAGGCTGATCCTGTCTGACCTATCAGCAAACCTCCTGGCAGGGCTCTGAAGGCAGGGACCCTCACCTTGAGATAGATGACAGCGTCCGTTCCAAAGCCCTCCATGGAGAAAAGCTGCAGGTCCCCCTGGAAGTACTTGGCATAGAGGCGGGAAATGGGGAGCCCATACCCGAAGCCAGCCTGTAAGGGAGGCAAGAAGGGATTGTGATGAAGAGGCTGGTACAGCAGCAACCAATGTGTTGAGTGAGGAGTGCCGAGCTGGGGCCATGCAGGGGGAGTCTCAGGATTGAGGTGGGAGGGGACATGAGAAAGGGAAGGCTCTGAGGTATCTGGGGGTGGGCTGTGGGATGAGGGAGATCATTCTGGGAGAGAGATGAAGGCTGAGGAGGCACGGTGGGGGCAGGGAGAGGAGGTAGGCCCTAATCAGGGGGCTTAGGTAGGTCATGGGCTACTCTGGTCTCAATTTCCCACTGGGAATGGATAGGGAAGGCGGTGTTGAGCTGAACACCAGGAGAGAGGTAGCACTTTGTGGGGAGACAGATGTGAGAGGGAGAGGTGAGGAAAGGTTGCAGATGCCTACAGATAGGCAGGGAGATGCAGGCTGGAGAGAGCTGGGAGGAGCAGGAAGGAGCAGGGAAGCCCAGCCTCTCAAGAGGCGACTGACATCACACACAGCCACACAAGAATGGAGAGACCATAGGAGATAAGTGAGAGACGGGAAAGAGTGACAATCTGATAAGACGAAGAGACAGACAAGCATCCTTTAGAAGGCAGCAGGGGAGCTGGAATGAAGCTATCTCACCAACGGGGTTCCCTCGCTGCCAGGCTGGGGGGTGGGTGCTGTGGAGTACATGTAGCTGAAGAGTCGCTCAATCTTCCTCAAGGGGACACCCCCGCCTCGGTCACTCATCTGGAGAGATGGCACAGGTCAGGGGCTCTCTAGATGTCGCACACCTGCATCCCTTGATGCCCTTGACCTTCTGGTCTTCCTCACTCCCGGGGTCCTCCCAAGCCCACCTCCCAGCAGAAGGGAAGTCCCCACCTGACTGCTCTCTGGCCCCCAAAGTCTAGGTTCACATACTTTGATGGACAGATCTTCCTCACCCAAGGCCACCATGACCTTGACAGGTGGGAGAATGAGGCTGGACTCATGGCTCTCCACAGTTGCTCGCATGGCATTCTGTGGGGGGGAAAGAGGTAAGAGATACATGAGAGAAGCCTTGCCCTAACCCCCAGCCCCTCAACACACATAAAGAACCATCCCCCAGCCTCCTCACCTTGAAGAGTTCAAAAAGCATGTGGTAGAGGTGAGAGGGGACATAAACCATGTGAATTGGCTGCTTGGAGTTGGACACTGCCGGGAGAGTCAAAACCAATGATCAGAAATTTGTCAAGAGGTTGCCATTCAGCATTAATTTACCAGCATCTAACACTCAGCACTCGACCACCATCCATTGTCTATCCATCTGCTCATCCATTCACCAAGCATTCATTCACCCCTCTATCCATTCATTCAGTGTCCACTCAACTATCCATCCATTATACAATGTCCGTCCGTCCATCTGTCCACCCATCTATCCATTCACCCACCATCCATCTATCCATCATGTCCACTCAACACCTATTAGTTCTTCTGTCTAGTGTCCATCCAACCAGCCAACTGTCCTTCAGTCTATGCATCTGTTCAAATATCTATCCTTACCATCTATCTATCCAGTCAGAATACAGATCCATCCTCCATTCATCTACCATATATCTATCCATCACTCATCCAAATAGCATCTATCCCATATCCAGCCTACTAGCATTCACCTGGATATCAGAATCCCCTGGAGAGCTTTTTCAGCCAGGGGGAAGAGTAGAGGGTACTGCCCAGGTGATTCTGACACCAGCCCCTGCTTCCCAAGAATCACTGTAGCCTGGAGAGTTTCTTGGTGTTAGGGACTAAGCGATTTCAACTGGCACCCAGCACAGAGCTTCGTAGTTAGCAGGAGCTCAATAAATGTGCAATGGATGAAGGAATCTCAGGCCCTGTGCTGGGCCAAGGAGACATAAAGATGAATAAAATTCAGCTCTACCCTCTTGGAAAAGCAAGTCTAGACAGAGAAACGCACAACTGACTTCCACGTTACGTGCTGTACCCAGAGCTGTGTGTCAAGTGTCGAGCCCTGAGCCTGACCTTGGGGATACTGAAGTAAAGGAGCCTATGTCTGCCCCTTGGTCTCTGTCCCCAAGTGATTCAAACAGTGAAATGCAGAGGCCCATCTGGGGCAAGTGGGTGCCTGTCTTCTCTGGCAGATCTGGGAAGGCTTTTCGGAGGAGCTTGACTTGAACCAGACCTTAAGGAAATATTAGGATGTGGGCAGGGTGACTTCCAGGTAGAGAGCATGAAACGCCTCAGGTTATGGCACATGGGCAGGGCATGGCTGAGGAGCAGGTGGGTGAGGGGAGGGCAGATCCCTGATCCTCCTCTTCCCTATACCCCCCCGGCTCATCAGCAAGCCCTGATACTTCTATCTCCAAGATATTTATCAAACCCACCCCCTTCTTTTCGTCTCTGATGCTTTCTCCTCCCCTTGCCTGGATTCCCGCAGTAACCTCCTAGCTGGTCTTCCTGTGTCTCTCCTGCCCCCTCTAACCTCCAAATATCATTAGGATGTAAGTCATCAGATCCTGTTATCACAGGTGCTTCAAACTCTCCAACGACTCCTGCTGCACTCAAAATCCTGGCTCCTGTCATGTCCCATGGGCCCTGCATGCCCCACTCTCTCTCCAACCCATCAGCTCTGCGCTCGCCCAGCCCCACCATATTGGTGCTTTTGGTTCTTGACTACCCTACCCCAAGTAGGACCCCTGTCTCTGTCCTCTTGGATCCATTCTTCCTTTCTTTCAGTAATAGATACCCCCTCCCCAAAGTTTTAACTGGCACATGGCTGCCTATAGAGACTAAATTCTCTGCCACGCCTGTAGCTGGGGTGGCCAGGTGGCTTAGGGAATTGATGTGTTCAACTCCTGGGCCCTGCCTTCCCATCCTCTTTCCCCTTCTCCAGGATAGAAACCTCTCTCATAATGAAGCCACTGTTAAGAGTAGACTCTCAGTGAACCGGCACCCATGGGAACTGGGAGATGCTGAATAAATGTAAGCAGACTCTCTGTTAACTGAAAATCAAGCAACCAGCACAATCTCAAGCAACCAATTAATGAAGAGTCTACTGTATGTGGATTGTGGGAAGGCTGTCAAGCTGGTAACCCACCTAATCCCCTGCTCTTCCCCATCGCTGTCATGTTACTCTCTTGTATTTCCTTCCCACCACTGCTCACGATCTGAAAGTATCTTGTTTATTTTGTTGGTCAAAGACCCCATTCCTCAACCTCCCAGCACCAAGAATGTAAGTTCCATAAGAACAGGGACCTTGCCTGTTGTATTTACTACTTAATCAGTATTTATCAAATATATAAATAAGTAAATAATACAATAATTGCTTTGCTTCTCCTCTAGCCAGATTATAGTTAATTTCCTAATTCCCCAGCTCACCTTGCTCTCGCATGTCCCCAGCCTTGGGACACACACACACACACACACACACACACACACACACACACAGCCTTGCTCACTCACCATTGATCTCTTGGATCTCCAGGTCAGGTGAGGCCATGTAATACTTGTCACATAGGAGCTTGGCCATGTCGTAGGCATCTGAGAGAACAGAGGGGCCATTCAGGGAACGAGGTGGCCCACCCAGCAGGCAGGCCTCCTGGCCCCGACACTGGGCATGACCAGCATTAAACCCATGGGGTGGTGGCCCCCCTCCACTGGGAATGGCTCACCCTCTGGCCAGGGAGGCCTAGGGGGTCGCTAGGGCTCCTCTGTGCACCAGGCACAGTGGGTGCAGCTTACCTTTCACCACCTCAGAGACACAACAGTTGGGGTCAATGCTGCCAATGTGTTTGGGGTGGGCCGGGTTGGTGCTGCCGTCAAAGATCAGGGCTGTGGGCGGGGAGGAGGGTGCTGCTGAGCCCCGGACCTCCTGCCCAGTGTCCCCACTTACTTCTAAGGCCTCTGACCCTGCAGCTGCGGCCCTGCCCTCTCTGCCCTAACCCGACCCCTCCAGCGGGTTAGGAGTGACTCCATGAACACTTTCTAAAGCGTAACCGAATTCTGCATTCTGTAAATAGCTGAAACAGTGACGTGCACACGGGCGTGGACCACCCGCCCGGCTCACTGTGCTGGTTGATGAGCATGCGGATGGAGATGCGGCTGAGGTAGAAGCGGTCCAGGAAGTACTGGATGTTCTGGTTGGACACGGGGTCGTCGCCGTAGGCCTCCTTGTACTCCAGCACGCCCTGCGCCATGGTGGGCACCACGTCGTTGTGCCGGTTCCGGATGGTGACCAGGGCCTCGGTGAACCTGCGAGGGGGACTGCTGTTGGCCCCACCCAGACCCAGCCCTGGGGACACTCCCAGACTATCCCCTGCTTCTGACCTCCTCTCCACAGTGTCTTCAACCACCGATGCTTCCGGCCCTGACAATGGCTACCTAGCACCCTCCCTGCTCCTCCCAAAGCCCTCCCCCTGCCCGCCTCACAGGCCTAGGAGCCCCCCAGGGGCAGGGCCTGATCCCCCAACAGACTCAGGGTGTACAGAGGACAGGGGCTGTCTCCCTGCTTAAACTGGATATTCCTGAGGGCTGTGACTGCAGATGCCCTGCCCTCCTGCCCCCACCCAGGGCCCCCACTCACTGGCTCAGGGTATGTCGGTCCTCAGGGTCCTTGTGCAGGAACTCCATGATGTCCAAGAGACTCTGGACATACCTGTGCACAGGGGTGGGGGAGACACTGCCTCAGCTCCAGTCTGGGCCCCATTCCCACCTGACTCAGCTGCCCGCCCTCTGGTTCCGCCCTCCCTGTGGGCACCGCGCAGAGCTGTGCCAGCTAAGCTGCATCACGAGTTCTCACTCCCTGTCGTGTGTACGTAAGTCTCTCTGACAACACAGTGAGTGACACAAGAAAACCTCTAAGGCAAGTCTGTCCAGCCCTCAGGCTGCGGGCCGCAGGCGGCCCAGGACGGCTTTGAGTGCGGCCCCACACAAATTCGTAAACTTCCTTAAAACCTCATGAGATTTTTCTGGTGACTTTATTCTTAAGCTCATCAGCTCTCATTAGTGTTAGTGTGTTTTATGTGTGGCCCAAGACAATTCTTCTCCTTCCAATGTGGCCCAGGGAGGCCAAAAGTTTGGGCGCCAGTGCTTAATGTGTCGGTCCCCCTTAGAGCACCTTGGCTTTGGAATCCTGGAATAGGAGTCGGAGAAGGAAGGCACCTTAGAGGCCATCCCTGCCATGGGGTCTCAAGGATTAGGAGACAGGTCCAGATGGGGCAGGGCAGATGTGACCGAGGGCCGGCAGTGAGAGGAGGCGGGGGCACGTCACTCACCCTCCCTGAGCCGGGTCATGGAAGCAGCTCTGACACTGTCCCGCACGCTGCTGCATGCCATGGCCACAGCTGGCAGAGTGGCCAGCCCAGGGCTCCCACAGAGCAGGGGCTCAGTGAGGAAAATGACAGCCTCACACCCCCAATTCTGGGCTGGGCAGGTCTCAGCTGGACACCAAGCGCTGTGCAATCTGCCTAAGGAACCTGGAGGAAACGAACTGGGTGGCAAGGGCCTGGGGGTGGGGGGTGGGGGGCCAGGCCCAGCTCTGCCAAGCCCAGGAGCTCACTCTACCCCAGACGGCCCAGCAGAAACGAGCAGCCCCCTGCTCTCCCTCCATCTGCAGGCTGGTCAGGAGGCCAGTTTTCCCAGCACCTAAAAAACAGCTGGAAGCCAATAACCGAAGGGAGTGTTGGGAAACCGTGAAGTCAGGGACAGCTGGGGGCACGCTTCCGCAAGAGGGTCAGGCCTACTGTGGCAGCAGGTGGCATCAACTTGGAGCCACTGTCTCCGGACCCCCTGAGCCAGGACACCCACTGTTTCCCTGCCTATGTGCCCAGCTCACAGCTTGTTCTCCTGGGGAAAGCTAGGGAGCTGGAGCTCTCTGGCAGAAATGCTTCCAGCCAGCAGGAGAGAGGGGCGGCCCAGAGCCCTGAGCGGGGAGGGCTCCTGGGGCCTAACAAACTCCAGAAAAGGCCCTTCCTTCTCTTGAGATAAGAGAAGAGAGAGTAAGAGAGCTAGCTTAGGAGCTGGCTCTGCCAGGTCCCATTCCCAGCTTTCCCATCTTGAGCTGTGTGGCTCTGGGTAAGTCATGAAACCTCTCTGGGCCTGAGTTTTCCCAACAGCAATCACTGCTATCACTGCTTTTTGGTGAGGATTGTACGTGATACTTAGCACAGAGCCTAGCAATAGTGAGCATTCTCTAAAAGTTTGCTCTTGTTATGAACGGTGGTTCAAACACTGTCAATACCTGAGTGCATCCTCTGAGTCCCCAGGGAACATGTGACACCCTCCTCCTGGTTATACTGGGCACAGGCTCTGAATCACACCATGTTTTACTACGTCATGCTCTGGGCAGCCCACCAATGGCAGGAACGGGGCTGTGCCAGCCCTGGTGTGCCCAGCCTGTCCTCCCCACCCAGGGCCCAGTTCAGTGCCCAACAGGAAGCAGTACAGTCACTGATGGGAGAGCCCAGAGAGCAAAAGGGACCAGCCTCCTCCCCAGCACCCCCTCACCACCCCTGCACCCCCAGCAGACAATCAGTGTGGCTCTCCTAAGGCCTCGCCTCGTTTTTCTGGGGAACAACAGCTGACACCTGTGCTCTGAGTTTACACGGAGTCTCACACTTCCCAGCAGCCTTTATGTGCACGCAGGACAGTAAGTCCTCAGTTAACGGAACTTTACCACAGGCTGATGGGTGCAAACAAGAGTTAAGTTCTTCCAGCACCTCAACAGCATTATAATGAAATGCCATTGAATGAAACAAGGTTTTTGAGGGCCTGCAGTATTTCTACCCTTTTTGCAGATGAAAACCAACTCAGAGAGGGCAGGGAATATGCCCGAGGTCACACAGTAAGCGGCCACACTGGAATTCAAACCCAGGTCTGTCTGATGATGCCAAGTTACACAACTGCTCACCATCTACACTAGTCCTAACAGTGAGGGTACTGACGTCGATGGTGATGACGGCCAGCACTTACCAGGCACCAGCCTTGTGCCAGGGCTCTGCTCTATGCTTACCTGCTCCCTCACTTTACCTCCACCACTGCCCTGGGAGGTGGGTGCTACTGCTGGCCCCATTTTATAGATGAGGAAGTTAATCTGCAGGGTAGGATTGGCTCTCCTGGTGGGGGAGGGGCGAGTCCAAGTCCTAGAGCCTGAGGGTAGGGGAGAGCTCCAGCAGCAAGCTCGACCCTGCCATGGCTGCCTGTGAACCACAGAGGGCAGAAACGGGCCTGGCCACAGGGCCCATGCAGTACAGCAAAGGGCACCAGGATGAATGAGCACTGGGCAGTGCCTGTCGGCCCAGTGGGGGGATGCTACTGGCCTTTAGGACTCAGTCTCCTGGACTGTGAAGCAGGGCTTGGAATCCTTGCCTGCCCCCTCACAGGGGAGTGATCCTGGGTGTACTGGAAGGGAGAGCAGAGGGTGAGGATTTTCCCAGGGGCCCAGCAGGGGCCTGGCACACCAGATCTCACCCTTGGGCCAGTTCTTGGCCCTAAAGGGAGAGAGAGAGGGCTGAAGCCACGCTGGCTCCCCGACTGCACGTCCCTGAGGGCAGGAGAAGGACCTACACTTGGACATGGGAGGCCTGAAAGCAGTGATGCAATGACAAACACATCACTGCCGGGAAACGCACCCTCAGCAGGCAGGGCAGGAGGTGGGGGCCCAACATAATGCCTTGGGAAGGCTTGGGCCTGCCATGCTCAGTGGTAAACAAGGCCCCCTCCTGCTGGTGAAATCCGGGGCTTCCTGCCCCTGCCAGGCAACGTGGACATCCCAAGCCCTGCCTCCTGGGCTTTCCAGCCAGTCCAGGGCCCTGGATTTGGGAGACAGGAGGGGTGGGATTCAGGACAGAAAGAGAGGCTGTGGGCATGTGTGCGTGTGAGGGGGAGTGGGAGGGGGATGAGAGTGTGTGTGTGCAGGAATAATGTTGGAATGAGTATGGGGGGAGTGTGTGCAGAGGCTTGTGTGGGAGCACTGAGTGAGCAGGGGAGTGTGGATAAGTCTGTGTGCCTGTGGGTGTGCACCATGCATTAGTGTCCACGGCTGCTGAGGACAAGCTGTGAGAACAAGGTGATCACTGAGTGAGGAGGGGAGAGGTGACGGACTTGCCCTGTATCTGGAAGCCACTCTGTGGAGGGGTGGTGGGTGTGGGCCCTGAGCCAGGCAGACTGGGGTCCTGTTGCTGGTTGTGCCCAAGAGAGGCCACTGAGCTGCTCATGTCTCTGCCCATAAAATGGGATTCACAGCAGTTGGCACTCAGAGGGGATGACGCAGGTCACTAGTGTCTACTCTGATTATATAAGGAATGGCTGAGGGAGTCAATGGGAGGATTTGGCCAAAGCCCCAGCTCTGTGCCAGGCAGAGCAGGCCCGGGGCGCCAGCAGTCTGCATGGGGATGGGGGGGGGGGGGTGTATTCAAGGGCAAGGACTACTTCCTGCAGAGTGGGGTGGGCGGGGTCCTCCATCGCAGGGTTTGGGGTCCACACATCTTGCTGACAAGCAAGGGAGTTTCCTGAGCAGCTGCTCCATACAGCCTCCAAGACCCCTTCCTACAACCCATGCAAAGACCATTAGTGACAAGAGCAATTCACTGTCATTGGCTCCTACTCTGCAGCTCTCCCTTCACCCTCCATTTTCTGGAAGCCCATCTCTACCAATCCACACCCTCCCTCAGGCTGTCTTTCTCTCCTGAGAGGAGTCAAGGTAACCCCGTCTGTGTCCAGCAACACACCGAGCCGCCAAACAAAGTTCTATAACGTGCATCCCCCTTTCCCACTGACGTGCGATGTGAGATCTGACTCCAGGCCATGGCTCCAGGATGCAGTGCTCAGCCTTTCCCGGTCAGGAAAGCAGTCTCCGGACCACACAGCCTGCTGTGGAATCCCGGCCCTACCACTGGCTACCTGAGTGACCTCAGATGAGGTTCGTCATCTCTCTGCACCTCAGTTCCCTCATCTATAAACCTGGGATAATAACAAGGCCTGCTTCCTAAGGTGGGGGTGAAGGTTAAACAGTTAATATGTAGACACACTTACAGAGCAGGCCCTCCAGATATGTTTGCTTTTGTTATCATCTATATCATTATTATAGTGCCTAAGAAAACCTCTGCCATAATTACATCACCTTTGGCTGGGAGGGGCTGCAGCCCAGAAACTCGGGACATTGCTTGTGTTTACTGAGTTTCCCACACTTTCACATCCAGTACTAGCCTCTGACCCTTAGAAACAGCATGGGTCCCCGTTTTACAGTTGAGGAAGCCGAGGCTCAGAGAGGCCATGTGCTTTGCCGAGGATTAAGTGTCTGGCAAGTAGCAAAGCCAAGCCTCAAAGTCCAGCACGCCCAGGACTTCCCACCGCCTTCTAGTCACTTCCCAAACAGGGTCCCACTGCGTCAGGTCTGTCCAGTTGAAATAATTGTATCAGGTTATTTAGAATCAGAAATTCTCCATTTGCTCACAGAGACTCCCGCCTTGCACTTCTCCCCAGCAGAATAGAGACTCTGTTACGACATCTTAACTATATTATCACCAGCACTACTAGCATTTGTACAGGACTTTTCCATTTTCCAAAGAGGAGGTGTTGTTCCTTATCCATCAGACTCTGAGGCTAGTAGCCCTCTCGCCAGGCCCCTGGTAGGTTGTTCTCCTTCTCACATGCAAACGCTGTCCACATGTAAGCTGGCAGGGGTTTGTCCTCGAGAAGGAGGTCTGCGCTCTCTCAAGGAAGCCACCTCGGCCCTGTCAGGAAGTCCTTCCTTCCTTCAGACCTCAGTCTTTCTTGCTGCAGCCGATGCCCATTCTGGAAACCATCTCAGCAGGCTGTCTCTTCAGTGCGAGACACTCCAGCAATTTGCCTGCTCTCCTCTAAGCTGCATCAGCCACAGGGAAGTGCATTCTCTTGCCTAACTTCACCCCCTCCTGCTGCTGGCTGACATTACTGAGAGAAGAAAGAGTCAGTCAGGCCAAGCCCCAACATGTGTTAACGAATTTTCAGGAAGGGGCTTCGAAGAGGCCTGGGACGGTCATGGCAGTTCTACAGTTCCCTGCCCTCCCCTCCCTGTAATCCCCTGGCTCTCCCAGGAACACAGTGTCCAGGGAGAGTCCTGAAAAGCCATGCCCTGGAGTCAGGGCCCAGCTGGTGAGGAAGCCAAGTCAGCCAGCCAGTGAGAGCCAGAGGAGGGGCAGGGAGGACAGATGGCACCTTCGGTCTGCGCCCCACCACTTCTACGCCCCCCCCCCCATGGTGGAAGATGCTAGTTAGCTCAGAGATCTTGGATCTGAGGGGCAGGGATCAGCCAGGGTGACCTGGTTGGGTTACATGAGCATCATCTCTGTGCCCCCATCCCACCTTCAGAGCTTTCACTAATAGCACTATATCCACAAAGTAAGTTCTTGATGCCCTCGCCAGGTGCTTCCCTGCCTCCACGCCTTTGCATGCACAGTTGCTTTGGCCTGAAATGCCCTGGCTCTCTAAGTCTAGGCTCCCCTAGGCATCCTGTAAGGCCCAAGGACACCTTACCTCCTCTATGTGTCCATTTCAACTTCCTCACAACTTTTTGATTCAATGAACATTCACTGTGTGCTATGTGACGACTTTGTACAAACCACTTTCCTTCCCATATCTCATTTAATTAGGATAAATCATGCATATGCAGATCCATGCACAGAAAAAACATGCTAGAAGGTCATCAACAAACCCTGACGAAGCCTTAACAGTGTTTGGTTATGCAGCGGAGGGTAGTAGTTAGCATTCTCCCTGGCTTAAGTGCTCGCTTTGCAGCCCCGGGGACTGAGGATCGAATCCTGGCCCGGCCCATGCAGACCCATGTGCTGAACTGAGGTGTGCTTCCCATGTGGGAGGCCCCCAGTTCAGTTCTCGCCCCCTGGGTTCAGCCCCTGGCTCGAAGGGGCATGCCTCCCATGCAGGAGGCCCCCAGCCCAGTTCCCACCCTGCGCAGCCCCCTGCCCACCTGTGTGGAACAAAACCATGTTGAAAACTGATGACGTTCAACTATGGAGACTGCTCTGGGCCCTCCCCCTTCTTTCTGTCTCTCTCTCTCTGTCAAAAACAATAAAATAAATCTTTAAATAATATTTTGATTCTTAATTTAAATAAAAGTAACTCTTCAGCAGCTCACTGCTCCAGCCACTGTCTATATAGTGCTAGTTTGCCCTCTTACTTTTCTTTTTTTTTTAAGATTTATTTTATTGATTTTTGACAGAGAGAAACAGAGACAGAGAGAGACAGAGAGAAGGGGGAGGGCCCAGAGCAGTCTCCATAGTTGACATTAGTGTTCCATATAGTTTCACTCCACAGGCGGGCACAGGGCTGCGCCGGGCATGTGGGTCCGCATGGGCCGGGGCCGGGACTCGATCCTCGGTCCCCGGGGCTTCAAAGCAAGCGCTCAACCCGCTGAGCCATCCCAGCTTTCCCTATTTTTTCTTTATTATTAATTGTTAAATGTATTGGGGTGGCATTGGTTGGTAACAGTTTGCCTCTTTTGTTCTCTTGTCCCTGAGATCGAGGCTCAAAATCTGTCAGGTGCTCCTGAACCCAAAAGGAGGCTACAGTCAGACCACACCTACCACAGCCAGATCGAGCAAGATTTCTGCACAGATGCCACTAAAGACCAATCATGATTATTCACTTACATGCCCAGTTACACAGTAAACTTGTTTATTCTTCATGCAACTGGCCCTGGGATAATGCCATCCAGTTACTTAACCCTGGACAGAGTTCTTGAGTGAGCTTGCCTGAGGGTTTTCCTTTGTACCTGCTGCTCTGAGCAATAAACTTTTGGTCTGTCCTCCAAAGCTCTTTGTGTCTATTTGGGTGTTTTCCAGCATCCAAATAGTCTGACTAGTAGCTGAGATGATATGATACGAAGATTTGCTTTCTTCCTGCTTCTCTGTTTTCACACCAGGGAAATTATTACCCCACAGGTGCTAGGTTTTCAGGACCAGGGCTGGGGCCAATGCTGACATCAGCCTGACGTGGGGTTATGGCTGTGAAAATGGTTTCCTAGGCGGATCTGGGATTTCCAGAGAAAGGAGAGTGGTAAGTATAGGGCTGTCTGTCCCCACTTAGGCCCAGCATTCCGCTTATCCTTGGGCCATTCTCTAGCCTCCTGGAGTCCCTGTGCCTCCCCTAGGTCCCCTCCTCCCTCAAGGCTGCTGGGAGCGTGGAGACTCCATCTCTGAGCCCAGGGCATCTGGTGATGAAGTGAGGGGTGTGGGGACCTAGTCAGGGGTCTCACCAGCTCTGTACCAGCTGCACCGAGGGTGTGCTCAGCACCCGGTCAGGAAGCAGGTTGATCTCTTTCATGATGTTGGACAGGCGCACAGGCAGCTCCTGCCTCAGGAAGGTGAATGAGGTTTTCTCACAGGCATTGCTGGACCCTGGTGGGAGAGAGAAGTCAGGTGAGCCTACAGACCCACAAGCCCTCGGAGCCCAAGGACAGCTCAGGGGTCAGGTGGATCAAATCCTTCATTTCCTGAGGATTCAGAGAAGTGACCAGGGTCATAGAGCAGGCAGCTCTCTTAATTACCTGAAGAGCTCCAACCTGTCTGCTACCCTGCCTAACCCTTTGGGGGTTTCATCCTCTCCTCACACCCAGCTGAACCCTGCTTTTCCTCAACCACAGGGGGCAGGGCCACTTCCGGGCCCCATTAGAGCTGCCTCTGGCCTAAGTTATCTCCCTTCTTTTCTTGCCCTCCCCACAGGCACTCACTTTGGGGGAGCTGATCTAAATGGACTGGGTTGAGCTGCCCTGGCTGACCGGAGCTTTGCCTGGACCACCCGAGCTGCAGGCTCCCAGCATCATCTCTGGTCCAGCCCATCTTTACCCAGGCTGGTCTCAATGACTATTGTAGAGCTGCCCCTGTTACTACCCACCCACCCATGAGGCTGACCGAGCCAAAGGATGGTAACCCAAATACTTTGGTCCTTGGCCTGGCTTCAAGATGAAGAGAGGGTGGAGCATTGAATGAGGCCACAAAATAGTCAGGAGACCTAGGTTCTAGTCTGGGTTCTGCTTCCAACTCTGTCACTCAGGACACGCCACCATCCTTCTAAAAGTCTCCATTTCTCCTACAAGGGGACCAAACTGAGAGTCCCTCCCAGCTATGACATTTTTGTGACACTCAGTCTGCAACCAATAGCTGCTGGGGCTGGGAGAGGGCACAGGAAGCTTTCCTACATGGGGGAAGCACAGACAGGCGGGGCAGGCAGCCAAGTCCAGGGGAACAGGTGCTCAGTGTCCTGGCTGCTCTCTCCACGCTCCCACCCATCAGTGACACAGCTGTAACCTGAGTCAGGCACCTAAGTCTCAACTCCTAAGATGCCTGGGCACCACCATCTAGCCCCCAGCTGGAACCATGGAAATGCCCTGTGGACAGACAGGGCTCACACAATGTTCCTGCTCCAGAGCCACAGAGGACGCTGGGGGTGGGTGGTCCTGGCCTAGGAACCCAGGAGCAGCCAAGGTTGGGTACAAACATTCCATTTCATGGTGCCCTGGGCCCCTGCCCACCCAGCTGGGGACAGGCAGCCAGGCTGGAGGGGGGTTGATCTTCAAGTGCCCTTGCCCACTGGACAGTTGGGGGCCAGCTCTTTCAGTGGATGGGGGTGTCTTTCTTGGTCAGAGCCTCTCTCCTGTGGGCATCTGAAAGAGCCCCTCCCACAAATGAACCCTCCATGCTCCTCCCAGGTCTCCTTATAGATGGCTGCACCTCCCCACTCTGCCTTGTTTCCCACCAGTATCCTCCCCCATTTCCTCTCTGTCTGTCACTCTTAGAGTCACCAGGACCCCTTATGCCTGGATGACTCTCTGAGACCCTTCACAAAGCCCAGGAGGACAGCTTGAACCCCTCTTTCTCAATTCCCCCTGCCCCCCACCCCAACTTCCCATTAATAGTCCAGTGGAGAGTCTCTTCAGCCAGGGTACCCACAACCCTTTCAGGCTCGGCGGTTGCTGCCTCCCTGTTAACCCTTTCCTGCCAGTCCCCCTCCAAGCAGCGTTTCCCTGTCACTGAGGGCCTCTCTTCTCTGCGTTCATCCTTCATGGCCGGGACCCCTGCATTCGCCCCACCCAGGCCCCTGCGGGTCCCCGCGGCCAGCTGCCCCCAGCCGCTCCGTACCGAAGTCTAGAAACTGCTTCATGGACAGAGGGGACGGAGAGAACTTGCTGAAGTGCTCGATGTACTTGGGCGCCCCTGCCAGGGACGCATTCTTCAGCAGCGCGCGGATCCAGCGCATGGCGACGGCACCGTGGCTCGGGCTCGGGCTCGGGTTCCCGCGCGGGCACTCTTATGCTCGGCTCGGCCCAGCCCAGCCAGGCCCAGCGCCGCGGTTCCACCGCCTCCTCCCCTCCGGGCCTGGCCGCCCTCCAAGCGCCGGCCAATCGGCTGGAGGCGGCTCCCCGATGCCGCCAATGGCCGCTCACAAACAACTCCGCAGCAGCCAATAGCCTCCAGCTCCAGCACGTGGCTTTCCCCGCCCCCTCGGGCCCGCCCCTTTAACCATTGTTGACTTGGGGCGGCCTGTTGTTTTCGCCAAGTGGTGCGCAGATCCCGCTGCACCCGGCCCATTCCGCCCCGTACCACTCCGGGCCCAGCCCGGGTTAACCCGTCCCTCCCAGAGGCCCGGTATTCCTCTTCCTTTCCCTGCTCCCCTTCCGAATCTCCTTCACTTGCCTTCCCTGAAATTGTTCAGGTAGCTTTCCACGAATCCCTCCCAGTGGGGCCTGTGTCACCTGTCCTGATGCCTACCTACTCTCCTACAGGGGGTGCCCAGTCCCGATGACAGTGATTGTTTGCAAACTTCAGGATCAGGATGCAAACCCAGGTAATCCCTTATGTAGCCGTGCAGCATAGTCACTTCCACAGGGATCTACGTAGTTCAGGAAAAGGCTTTTCCAGTTGAAAAACGCCCAACTTAAAAATCCAAACTTAGCAGCAGTGGCGGAGGCAGCCCCTGTCATCAATGCTACGCGTGCAGTTTTCAACACACTTTTATTTTATTATTCTCTAGTCTAGCTCATTTGACCTGAGAAAGCAACCTTCTCTGCACTGGGCTTCCCTGGGGAAAGCTTCTAGACACGCACGTCCAATCTGAGGCCCAGGACGGCTTCGAATGCGGCCCAATACAAATTTTTAAAACATTGAGGTTAAAAAAAATAATAAAAAAAGCTCATCAGCTGTCGTTGGTGTTAGTGTCTTTTATATATGGCCCAAGACAATTCTTCTTCCAATGTGATCCAGGGAAGCCAAGAGTGGGACCCATGTCCCACAAGGTGATTTGTGCAGGGGGCGCGGGAGCCCCCCCTTTCCCATCAGCCCCTGCTCTCTGGTAGGAATGTAGTGGGTAGTGCTAGATGGACTTGGGATGTTCTGTCCTTTCTTCCCACTCTCCCCTTTGATGTTTTGCTCTTTCACTGTTCAGTTCTTGGTCTTCACCTATTAAATGCCTAATATGTGCTAGGCTTTGTGCTGGAACAGGAAACACAGACAGGATTAAGACATGGTCTTTTCCCTCAATCATTTCATTTCTGAGTTTGGGAGATCTCTTCATATGAATAAGTAAATAAATAGTTGGATCAGAATATGAGTATAGCCAAAACGAAGCTGTGTATAAGGCTTCACATGGAAGGGTCTCTTAGTTGAATGAAAAATAACTTACTGGTCAGGCACTGTTTGCATGCATTTTCTCATTTAATTCTTTGGACAGCTCTATTGTGCTATTATTATCTCCATTTTATAGATAAGGAAACTGCAAATCTAAACTTGTTCCTTCCCTTGCCCACAGTCTTAATAACTCTCCACTTCTTACTGGGGCCTTTCAAGTTCTCTCATGATCTGCTTTGGCTTAGCTCTCCAGCCTCATCTTCCACATTCCCTTGCTGAACTCCCAGCCATATTTCTATTGCTTGGAGCCAGCCTCCAATCTCCAAGCCATTGCAAGGGCTGTCTCAGCTGCCTGGATCATTCTTTCTTCTCACCTTCACCTTTCCATTCTTCAGGTCACTGAGCCTACTGGCCTGGGTTAGGTGCTCCCTCCAAGATTTCCTTAGACCTCCTGATTTTAGCACCATTTAAGTTCTCATCACATTGAGTAGTAATCATCTGCTGACTCTTCTGTCTGCCCCACTAGACTTTAAGCTCCAAGAGGGTAGGGCTGTGTCTGTCTTATTCACTGCTCTGTCTCCAGCACCAGGCATAACACCTGGATATAGAAAGGCAAAGAGGGTGAAAAAATAAGTTGGGCTCACCAGGGTGATGTGCCACAGAGGTATTAGGGAGAATCACCAAACATCCATCCAGCTAGCAATTAGGTAATTGATGGTGTTGGTGAGTGTAGTCTTTAAGTTGCCTGAAGAATATCTGGGATAGTATATGTAAACAGTCTGGCCCTGTGCCTGGCACATAGTAAATAATCAATACATGGAAGCTATTACTATTGTCAAAATTAAAGGAAAACGGAAAAGGCTGTCACGTCTGAGGCTAAGTGTAGGAGAGGTAAGATTTCCCATGATCCTCTCCTTAGAGCTGGACTTCCGTAATGTGGGTTCTGTGCTTGGAATACAATCCCTTCTGCAGTGATTGGTGGCAAGGGAAGTGGCATGCTGTGGCGGATCCATCAGCTAGGTTGGGTGATGCGGAGGGAACAAAACCCCTTAAATCCCCAACATATACAGCATGGTTGCTGGGGGCCTCTCAGGGGCTCACACAGACAGAAACTTTATCTCAGCACAGGCTTCCTCAGCAGCAGACGCAGGGGAAGCAGAGCTGGGAGAGTCTCATCCAGCAATTCACTGTCTTGGCCCAGAATTGATCCACTTCCCTCCTCCTCACAAATCATTGGCTAGAATTAGTCATGTGGCCTCATACAACCAGGAGGGCCCTGGGAATGGCAATCCTGCCTAGTGCCCAGAATTACCTTAGGGGTCCTTTTAGTGACACAAGAGTCAAGATCTCTGGGGACAGCTGGGAGTTGTTGCAGCTCCTAGGAGCTTAAGCTTGGTGTTACAAGAGGGCCCTTTTGTAGAAAGTGGACATTATTGTGTGTGTGTGTGTGTGTGTGTGTGTGAAAGAGAGAGAGAGAGAGAGAGAGACTGTGTTCTCATCCAGGCAACTGCTCACAGGACTACGGGGGCTGGGCCTGTGAACCTGGCCAGGGGGATATATAAGTCTCACCTTTTACTTAAGCAGGAGGTGGCTGCAAGGGTCTGGCTCTGGCTGGACTCACCTTGCTCAACCTGAGCTGGACTTTATGTGGTGTTATTGCTGACCAAGTGAATAACTGAGATTCTGGAAAACAAACAGGCCTCTGATAGCTGGGTCTGAGTGCTCTGGGTAAGGGCTGGGGTTTTTCTAGATGCAATGGGCATTCCACTGTCAATCAACCTGGGAAAGGACCAATCCCAGCACAGAAAGGTAGAGGGCTGGGCCCAAGATCTGTGTGAGGTGGGCTCTGGTGGAGGTGGTGGAGGGCAGGCAGCCTGGAAGATACCCAGACAGACATCAGGAGCAGCTCCCGGGAGAGCGGCCTGGTTCCTGGTTCCGTTCCAGAGGAGCTTAATCGAGAACCTGCCTCTAGGCTTCTCTGGGAAGTAAAATCTAGCCTTCAGTGAATACTTGCCAAAGGTCACTGCCTTGGGGACAATTAACAGGAGGGCCTATGTCACAATTTAGGGCTAAGAAGTCAAGGGGAAAGCAGCCTTGCTCCATTCCCTAGGCCTGTGTGGAGGGGACAACCTTAGCACAGAGGAAGTGGAGGGCTTAATCCAGTCTGTGGACTGTCAGATCAATACTGAACTCCCCTTGGGGACTGCAGGGGCTCCAGGCGCTCCTGCCTGGGGGGTGGGGGATGAACAGAGTCCTTCCGGCCTGATTACTGGTTCACCCTCTGGACATCTGCTCATCATGATGACTAAGGGTGGTGGGGAAATTGAGGCAGAAAAGCAGGTTCTGAATTTAGCCTCTAGACACGGGCTCTTGGCTCTTCCCACTTGCACCCTGCCTTTGTCCAGCATTATCCAGGACTACCTGTTCCTACAGCAAAGCAGCTTCCTGCCTCTTCCAGAGCCTGTATACCACCTCCCTTCTCCTCCCTCCACAGGACCAGCTCACAGGCCACCAATAAGGTGACCAGATTTTAACATTGGTAAAGAGGGACACCATTGACTGGGGGTGGGGTGGGGGTGGTGGTGGTGGGGGGGGGTTCTTGATTAAAAATTTGGTCTATCTCCCGCTGTTCCCTAGCTTGTCGTGCATTCTTTCCAAAAATCGGGACTTTTTTAAAACACCGTGGGACACGGGACAAATTGTTAAAAATCAGGACTGTCCTGCCAAAAGCTGGACGTCTGGTCACCTTAACCAAGAAGCCACTTTGGATTCCTTCCTTTACTCAGATCTTTCCCCTCATCTTGTTCTGCATTTCAGAACAAGGATCTAGGACTGGCCCTTAGACCTGGGCATCCCTGAGAACAGGAATAGGTATCTCTTCCATAGATCTTCACCCTCCCAAACCCTAGGACCCCTGCACCAGGCTTTGTCTACTTGGGGGTCAGCTAGATGTCATTAGCCATCAGACTGAACAGGTTTGGTAAGGAGTAGGGGGGTGGAGCAGATGCCGTGCGTACAAACTGGGAGCTGTTTATTGGTTGATGTGAGAAGCCTATATACAAAGAAGGCACAAGGAGGGGGTGGGAGCTCCCCGGCTACAGTACCATGGAAGTGGGAAAAGGGGCCTGCCAGCAGGCAGGGGGCAGGACAGGGCTTCTGGAACCAGCTTCAACTTCCAGAAGGGGCCCATCGGGGACAAGGCAGAGCTGATTGGTGATGAACACCCAGGACAGCCAAGAATCCACTTCTAGGCCCCCAACCCCTGGTCGGTGGGGGCAGAGGAGGGTCTGGCCAATGGGACAGGGACAGGGCTCCCTCCCTGTCCTACATTCAAATGTCGCTCCCTCTATGATCTTGTGTGTGTGTGTGTGGGGGGGGGGGGGTCTCTCCAGGCCCTTCAGAGGCCGGGATGGTCGTGGTGGGTAAGAAGTGCTATTCCTGTGTCCTTCCAACATCTCCTTGGTCCAGGACCAGTGCCCTTTTCTGTTGAGGATTCCACTAGGCTCCCAGGGCAGTCCCAGCACAGCCTGTACAGGTGTCTAGCAGCTTGTCCATCTTTGATCCTTTGGTGGCATTCCCTGCTAGTGTGGGCTGTGGCTGAGGAGAGGTTTCACAGCGGTCCGTGAAAGAAAGCCATCCAGGGGACCTTTGTTCTAGCTCCCTCTGCTCTGGTGCCTGAGTGGGCCAGGCCCTGCGAACTCCCTCCTTGGACAACCTCAGGCAGGCCCCACGTTCTCTGGCGTAGGTGCCAGGAACTTCAGCTGAGGGCCTGGTGGGCTGTCCGCTGTCAGTAGTTTTAAAATCAAGAGCAGAGTCTATCCAGTGACTATGGCTCAAGATGGGTCCAGTGTGAATGGGGGGGGGGGGGGGTGTCACTGCATGGGGGCGCTTTTTCTCCCCTGGTTTTGGCACAGGCAGAGGCTGGGACACGCATGTCCATACCACCACCTGTGGTGCCCAAACACAGTCCACAAGCAACGGGACCCATATGTCCAGGGCACAGGGCTGCGGTGTGCTTGGCAGAGAGAGGTCCATGGCCCCGCCCTCCTGTGGGGAGAGGCCCGAGGTCATCAGACAGCACATATGCATGTGCTCCAAGAGGTGTGTGTGCCCAAGCCTGCTGCTGCCAGCCGAAGGCAGCAGCCCCTGTGGACTGTCAGGGCATAACTTATGATAAATAGAAGAGTGGAGCACTGGGGGCACAGGGGTGGGATCAGGGCGGACGTCAGTAGTATCGGTCCCAAGTCTGCCAGCTGGTCACCCAGTGCTTCTTGGTGGGCAGGGTCCTCCCTGGAGGTGGGTAGCGTTCCTCCTCCCGGATCCGTACCGCATGGTACTTGGGCATGATCCGGTAATAGTGGGTCCGCTTAAAGAAGTCACACTGGAGTTGGGGGGGTGGGGAGAGGAAGGGCATCAGCATCTGGTTCTTAAGCCTCTGGGAAGATGTACACAACCCTCCCTCCACCCCCCGACCTCAAGGTCCTCAAAGCTAGGACCCCTGATCCAAACACACGCCATCTCCCTGTGCTGAGACAGGGAGGAAGAGGTTCCCACCCCAGGCCCCAGAGGAAGGAGGAGCTGAGGAAGGCAGAGAGGAGAGGGAGAGGCAGATGGAGGCAGATGGAGGCAGAGGGGCCGCCACCGAGGTTGCTGATGGGGTGCCTAGGAAGGATGGTGGTCTTCCCGGATCACAATGTGGGCATGGTCAGTTTGTCACCCTGGAGGGGGCTCCCAGGAGGAAAAGTGCTGGTTCCCAGCAGGAAGAACTCTACTAGTCCCCCCTTCCCTGGAGACGGAAATGCACTCTGGGAAGTGGCCTGGTGAACTACAGAGATGAGGCCTAGCCTTGGTCTTGACACTTTTCTAATCCTCATAAAACAAAGGGTCATGGGGTGGGTTTTAGGGCACCCTCTCGGGGCCACAAGTCCTTGAGGGGCTCCGTGGGGAGGCTGGTGAGAGCAAACCCCCTGAGCTCTCCCAGGGCATGAGGGGAGGCAGAGTGACCTGCTCTTTGGGGTGGTGATGGGGACAGAGTGAGGCACAGTGAGGGACCATAAAGGAAGAGGAATAGATAGGACAGAGTCAGAGGCCCCAGCCAGCTGAGGGGCTTGGGGAAGGGAGCCCAGAGGTCGCGTTACCCAGGCGGGCCGGGGCAGGGGCTGCCCCCTCAGTAGTCCTCAGTCAGCCTCTCTGTCTCTGATGGCTGGCTCTTCACCTCTGCCTTCTGTCTCTTAGCTTCATACAGGGCGCGAGTGCGGGCTCGCTTGAAGAAGCCGCACTGCAGAGGGGAGGGGGTGGGGAGGGGCCATCAGGGGAGCTGGGGGGTCCTTGCCAGCAGCACTCATGGACGAGGACGCCTGGAGGCCTAGGTCCCGGTTCCAGCTGGGTGGTGTGGCCAGAAGCCAGAGTTCCTGTTCCCTTTTCCCCCACTAACCCAGGCAGGAGCACCCCAGTGGGTGAGGTGAGGATGGGCATTGGGGGTAAAAGGCCCTGAGGGAAGGGTGGGGGTGAGATGGAAGTGAGGGACAGGGTCCAGGGAGAGTGGCTGAGGCTCTGCTGGAAGGAGCAGGGGTCCAGGTGTCGGGCTAGGGTGCTAACCTTCCACAGCACGACGATGATGAGTCCCAGCAGCAGCAGCCCAGCACCAACGGCCACAAGCACCAGCCACAGCTCGATCTCGGCTGGGAGCTCCTCCACCAGCTCAGAGTCAATGTCCACGGAGAACTGGAGGGGTGAGAAGGGGCTCAGCCCTGTGTTCAGCCCCCTCAGGCCCCCTGCCCATCCTTCCTGTCCCAGCTGGGTCCCTGACACTACTGTTTGACATACTGCCAGTAGGGGGCAGTCAGGGACTATAAAAGCCCCTGCCTACCCACTGACAGAGCAACTTCATCCACAACTCTGATTTCTCCTAGGTATCATCCTGGCTCCAAAGGAGCAGTCTCAGACCTGGGAGGCAGCCTGGGGCTGAGTTTGTGACCCACACATCCAGGCTTAGGTACCAGTTCCATCCGTTGCGTGACACTGGACAAGTAATTTCACCTCTCTAGATCTCCATTTCACGTTCTCTGAGAAGGGGATCATAAGGCATATAGCTGAGTGGCCTAAAGCACAGGTTCTGGAGGCAGACTACTTGAGTTCAAGCCTCAGCTGTGCTATTTGCTAGCTGTGTGACCTTGGGCAAGTCATTTAATATCTCTGATCATCTGTAAAATGGGGATGATGATAATAGTATCTATCGCATAGGTTGCTGGGGAGGATTAAATATGTTTAATATGAGTAAACTGCTTTGAGCAATATCTGATACACAGTAAGAACTCCAAAAATATTTACAAAAAAATAAAGCATGCATAGCAGATAGTACCATTCTTTTACTTCTACAATGGATGTATATAATATCATATATTATACATTTTCTAATACAAAATTATATACTATAATCTATTTTTACATATATATAGAAAAATATCTTTCTGGTTATACATGATTATTTTGATTTTTTTTTTAAATACAGATGAAAAAACAAATGGGAATACATCAAACTAAAAAGCTTTTGCACAGAGGAGGAGACTATCAATACAATGAATGGGTGAAGATATTTACGAATGATATATCTGATAAGGAGTTTATGTCCAAGATATATAAGAAACTCACAACTTCACACCAAAAAAGCAAGTAATCCAATTTTTAAAAATGGGCAGAAGACCTTAGTAGACATTAATATTTCTCCAAAGAGTATATACAGATGGCCAACAGACATATGAAAAGATGCCCAACATCACTAACCATCAATGAAATACAAATTAAAACCACAATAAGATATCTCCCCACACCTGTCAGAATGGCCATCATCAATAAATCAGGTAACAAAGGCTGGCACGGATATGGAGAAAAGGGAACCCTCAAGCACTGTTTGTAGGATTGTAAATTGATGCAGCCACTATGAAAAACAGTATGACGTTTCCTCAAAAAAGTAAAAATAGAGCTGCCATATGATCCAGCAATTCCACTTCCGGATATTTATCCAAGAAAACAAAGACATTAATTTGGAAAGAAATATGCACCCCTATGTTCATTGCAGCATTACTAGTAATAGCCAAGATATGGAAGCAACCTAGTTGTCCATCCATAGATGAATGGATAAAGATTTGGCACATATATGTAATGGAATATTACTCAGCAATAAAATATTGCCATTTGGGACAACATGGATGGACCTAGATGGTATTATAATAATTGAAAAAAGACAGAGAATGACAAATACCATATGATTTCAATTACATATGGAATCCAAAGAAAAAAAGGAATATACAAAACCAAACAGAAAAACAGACCCAAAGATATAGAGAACAAGCAGATAGTTACCAAAGGGGAGAGAGATGGGGGGATGGAGAAAATTAAAATAAATAAATAGCAAGAAAAGTTGAACTCTTCTCAGTTTTTTATCATTTCAAATAAAAATTAAAAAATATATAAACGATATAAAGAAAATTAAGGGGATGCCAGGATAGCTCAGCAGTTGAGTACCTGCCTCAAAATCGTGAGATCTGGAATTCAATTCCTAGCCCCAGCCCATGCAAACCCATATGCTGAACTGTGCCACAACCGGTAGCCACTGGGATGGCTCGGTGGTGAGGATTCTCGCCTCCCATGCAGGTGGTCCTTCCCCAGTTCAATTCCTGCCCCACACGGCCCCACATCTACTTGTGTGGACTGAAACCATGTCACAAGTAATGATGTAAAACTATGGAGACTGCTCTGGGCCCTCCCCTCTTCTCTCTCACCTCAAACAAACAAAAATAAATAAATCTTAAAAAAAAAGAAAAGAAAATGAAAGTTTTCCAGTAATTTCCAAACACAAACAAACAAAACAAATCTACACACAAATGTATTTTTGTTTATGGTGTGAAGTAAGGGTTTGTCTTTACTTTATAGGTTTTATTCCCTAGAAATAGCAATCTCAAACATCTTGGTGAACCTGCTTTCCTTTTCACTTAGTATCATCATTGTTCTATTATATGCCAATTAATAAAGATCAACCTGATAACTTCTGATGAATGCAGTCATTGTAGGAAATGTACCATAATTTATCTAACCAATCTACTAAAAGACACTGAAATTGTTTCCAATTTCATATCATTATATAAACATGTTTTTAAATATCCCTTTAGGGGTAACTGGGATGGCTCAGCAGGTTACCGGTAAATGTTCACTTTGCAGCCCTGGGGACTGAGGATTGAATCCCAGCCCCAGCCCGTGCAAACCTGTATGCTGGACTGGGGTGTGCTTCCCATGTGAGAGGCCCCCAGTTCAGTTCTCACCACCCCAGACCTTGCGGTTGTAAGGCAAGCGCTCAACCTGTTGAACTATCCAGGCACCCCCAGCATAATTTTATATGCATTGTGAAACCAAGAAATTTGTGTGACTTGCTTTACCGTGATATTGGTTTTATTGCAGTAGTCTGGAACCAAACCTGCACTATCTCCAAGGTATGCCTGTATATAGATTTAAAATTTCACAGTCTATTTTGTCAAATTTTCCCTTTGTGACTCTTGGGTTTAATAAAAGAACTTTCTCTTCCAACATTTAAAAATTATTATTAAATTATTCCCTGAATTTTCTTCTAGTATTTTGGTTTTATTTCCTATACTGAAATATTTAACTCAAATGTATTTTTGTTTATGGTGTGAAATAGGGGTTTGTCTTTACTTTCCAAGTGCATTCTCCCAACAGGACTTAATAATCTACCTTTCCAGATTAAAAGTGCCATCTCTATAATAAAATAAATTTCGGGAAGCTGGGATGGCTCAGTGGGTTAAGCGCTCGCTTTGAAGCCCCGGGGACCAAGGGTCAAATCCCGGCCCCAGCCCATGCGGACCCATATGCTGCACTGGGGTGTGCCCCCAGTTCAGTTCTTGCCGGGGCCTATGTGGGAGGCTCCCGGCCCAATTCCTGCCCTGTGTAGCCCCGCGCCCACCTGCGTAGTAAAACTATATGGAAAACTAATGTCAACTATGGAGACTGCTCTGGGCCCTCCCCCTTCTCTCGGTCTCTCTCTGTTTCTCTCTGTCAAAAATCAATAAAATCTTTTAAAAAAAATAAAATAAATAAAATAAAATAAAATAAATTTCTATTCTGTTCCATCGTTCTTTCTGGCCCTTCCTCCACTACCTTATTTTAGGAAATGTACCATGACATATTTAACCAACTCTCCATTTGTCCCCTATATATAGGAGATATCTCCTACAAGTCTCCACTGACATCCTTTACACAACAAATTATTAACAATTTCATACTGATTCTTCCAGAGGTAACTTTCTTTTCAAGTTCCCACAGAGGTGGAACATCTTCACGGAGATGTTGTGTGGATCAAATAAACTCAAGCAAAAGTTCTCAACCCTGGCTGCACATCAGAATCACCCGGGGGACGTTGAAACATACCAATACCAGCGTCCCACCTCCAGACTCAGATTTCACTGCTCAGGGGTACGGTCCAGACACCAGAAGTCCTCCAGAGGATTCCAATGTGCTGCCAAGATTGAGAACCACATAGCTAAAGTGTGTGAACGTGCTCTGAAAAGATGCCCTGCGCTCCCAGGCCCTGGCCAGGCACTGCGGTCTCAGTAGCAAGCTCACTCACCCGCACGGTCTTGTTCTCCATGCTGATGGTGGGGACGCTGGTTCGGAGGAACAGGGTAGCCCAGCTGGTCACCCTGACTCGGTCAAAATCTCTGTAATCCTGGAGGGGGTAAGGGTGAGTCAAAAGAAGGAGCTGAACACCCCCCTCAGCTTCCTCCTGACCCTAAGCATCCCCGCCCCAGGAGAACCCTCCCACCACACAGCCTCCTGAAGCAGCACCCAAAGGATCTGACAGCCAGGCATTCCCACACACAAATGCACATCATTCATTCATTGGTGCATCAGGTGCTGTGCTGGATGCTGGGGGACACCAGAGATAGTGACAGTCACAGTCTAGGTCAGGTCTGTGGGCTAAATCTGGCCTGCCACCTGCTTTGGTAAATAAAGTATTTCTGGTGCAGCCCCGCCCATTCATTTAGGTATGTACAGTATACGGCAGCTTTGTGCTACAATGGCGGGACTGCATCACTGCAGCAGAAACTGCATGGCCCACAGCGCTGAAAAGATTTATAATCTAGGCATTTACAGAAAAAGTGTGGCCTAGGTAGCCTGAGGAGGCTGGCACGTGAGTAACTGCAACCTAGAGTGGAGCATGACAAGTGACATGTGTGGCTTCTAAGAAGGTTCTGTGGATGTCCAGAGTGGGAGAGGTATTTTCAGCTTGAAAAGACCTTGTGGGAGACCCTGCGGGCTGAAGAGGAGTTTACATGCAGAGTCACCGAGGGGGAGCTGACATGCCAGGGACAAGGTACAACACGGCAAAGGCACGGCAGTGGGGGAGTCATGGACACATGACCGAACAGCAGACGTATGAGAGGTCATGTTGGCTGATGACAAACATGTCACGGCCACACACAGGCACACAAACACTGATGGCACACAGTGACAGGTGTACCGCCTGTCATACATAAAACATGATACTGTCCCCGACACACGCACAGACATGCGCACACACACATGCAAGAGGCCTTGCTGTGAGCCTGGCCTTACCCTCTTCCTGCCGTTCTCCCTACCCAGGTGGGTGGCAGTGGAGACCTCCAGACCCAGGCACTGACCTCGATGAAGGTGCTGTTCCACACACGAGCCTTCACTGTCACATTGGTGATGACGGGGGCATCGGGAATGGGGCACTCCAGCCATACACAGTGGGTATGGTCACTGCCACAGCTCTGAGGTGGGCAGGGAACACAGGGCACAAGACAGTCTAAGTCTCCGGATTCTTCATGCTTCACCCCTTACCTTCTCTCCCTGCCCCTGGCTGACCCTGCACTCACGCACACTCCATCGACACCCACATTTACATGTTTACGGCACATTCTTTGGGCCAAGCACATACATCAGGGCTGTCAGGAACAAATCCAGCCATTGTCAATATAACAAGAACAGTTACATGGCTGGGTACTTTCCGGACAGCCCTCATACATGCCAGGAGTGGATAACGTGAAATCTGATCCCTGTTCATGGAAATGGGGCCCAAGCCCCAACATCCTCTCCCCAGCCCCCTCCCACACTGAGCCTTTGATCACGCCAGCTCCATCCACCTGGGACACTGCCTCCTACCTCTCCATCCAGTTAGGTTTCAACTTGCTTCCAGGCCTCTTCCTCTCTCCCTCTGGACAGAGGGTGTCCTGCCTCACCTTTGTCCTACCCCTCCTCATTCCCCAGTCCTAATGGCCAAGGCTTAAGCAGCCGTATCACCCCCGACAGGTTGGGGGGCAGGAGTAGAGCCAGTGTCTCTGCCTTTGGCCCACTGTATCGGCTGCTGCCCAAGGTCAAGGGCAGTGGGATGCCCTCTGAAGGCAGAAGATGAGTCTGCCCCCTCTGACTGGGGGCTCCTAAGGGCAATATCTCCTCATCAGTTTGGGGTCTCCTGGTGAGTGGGCCCTATCCCCCTTGCTTTGTGCTTCCCCTGTGTGTGGGGGTACATGTACAATCCTCTCCAACCCCGCCCTGGCTACTCACCAGCAGGGTCTCAGACTTGGCTTTTTTGGCAGCAGCCAGAGTGACAGGCGGGGGACCCTGGACTCCCTCTGGGTCTAGCTGTCGTCGCCTGCGCTGTGGAGAAGGCGGCCTGTCTTCAGGGACCTGAAGAGGGAAAAGGAGATTTGCTGGGAGGAGTGGGAGAGAGGTGAGGAGAGGAAGAAAGGACAGGGGAGAGGCAGGCTCCCTAAGGGGGTGGGGGGTGGGGGGTCAGGGAGAACACTGGCCTTTCTGGCCTGCAACATGCGAATGAGACACAAATGAAAGATGCCCGCGGTGGCCTTACAGAGAGACTGAGGTTGAGAGGGTTGACCAGGTCTCCGGGGGGCTGACAGGGCCAGGACCCATTGCCGTGGATGGTGATCTCTGTCGGGTACAGCAGCCACTTGCCATTGATGACTTCATAGGGCCACTCCAGTCCTAGGACCAGGGTCCCCAGGGCTGCCAGCCCTTCCCCCATTGGGCCCACCTGTGGGCACAAAGGGTGTCACATGGCCACTGACTCCTGGAAAACCACCTCCGCTTTGTCAGCCCCTAACCCTTACACACTGGAACCCCAGACCCAGAAAGAAGCGACCCGTCATCCTTCCCAGGCGTCACCGGCCCAGCATTCCGGAGGTCCCCTCACCTGGAACTCATACTTGAGAGGGCTTCCCACGTCCTCCACAGTTTTCATGCCAGACTCGCCCATCACTGTTCCTCCAAAGTAGCTCTGTAGCCGGTGACTCACCCTAGAGGTAAGAGAGATGCTGGAGACATAGGAGACAGGAGAGGCCCTAATGGAAGGGGTGGGCACCAAAGTTGGCTAACTGCAGCTCCTCTGACACCAGGCAGACCTGTGATTAATTCCAGCTCTGCCACAGCTGTGTGGCCTTAGGCACGTTATTTATCCTTTCTGAGCCTCAGCTTCCTCATAGGTCAAGTGGAGTTAAGAATCACTGCACTATCATGGCGCTGCTGTGAGAAGTCAAGGACGTGATGTATAGAAAATCCTCAGCACAATCAGCTGTCAAGAGATGGTCAGGCCACACCAGCACCTTAGCCCCAGAGTTGCTGATTCCTCCACTGCTTTGCAGGGGGAATCATAATAACAATGACAATAGTAACAACAATAATGATAGTGATTGTTAAGGGGTAGGAAGTAGAGGCCTAAGGATACCAGGCCAAGAGCAGTGTGTCAGAGAATCTTGGGGACAGGGAGGCCCTAGCTCAGGCACAGCAGGCTGGGGGTGTGGGGAGGTTGGTACCCACATGCTGAGCGAGGCCTGGAGCGTGTAGTCCACATGCAGAGTCAGAGTCATGGGCCACAGGTTGTCCTGGTGACTTGACCTGGGAAGGTGAGGAGGTGTGTCGATGGGGGCTGGGGGAGGCCCTAGGACACCTTACCCCCAACACAGGCTGGCTTTGCAAGGTCACTCACGTGGAGAGCTGCAGCTGCGTCTGGAGTTCCCTTGTGTTCAGGGTCACCCCGATGACCTCAAAGGTGATGAGCAGCTCCATCTGCCATGAGGGCCAGGGAGGCAGAAAGAGGCGTTTAGGGCCAGGCAGGGGTGATGCCCATGGTGGGGAGAAGGGCTGAAGGCTATGTTAGAGAGTTGGTTGTCTGGCCTCCTCTTCCCCCCATTCTGGGCGACGGGTCTCCATCTTTGCCCTACATCTCCATGCTTTCACCTTCCCAGCCTCATCTTGGCTTCCCCTTCCCCCTTCTCTGTCAATGATATCTCTGTTACTTTTGAGCTACATTACCTTAAGCAAGTTACTGCAACTTTCTAAGGCTGTATTTCCTGTCTGTAAAAGAGCACCTACCACCTCAGAAGGTTGTGAGAATTACATCATACAAAAGAAGCAACGTGGTGGGCTTGGGGCCTGGCACATAGTAGGTGCTCAGCGAAATTGGTTTCCTCACCTCCACCTGCTCTCGTTTTGTGCATAGGTCCCTAGCGGCCTCATTTTTCTCAGTCCCTGGATCTTTCCCCACCCCTTACTTTATCTCCTCCTCCCCCACTCTGGCTCTTTGCTTCACAGAAAGCCAGGAAGCAGGGAGGCAGAAACAAGAAGAATAAGCTCATCGGAGGAGCAGCCTGGGAAGGTGTGGCCAGCATTTACCCTCTGGTTCTGTTTGAAGGGGTTCCCCAACTCGCAAAGTATGGTCTCGTTGGCCTGGCAGGTCCCAGACTGGGGAAAGAAGACAAGCAGGTCTGAGTGGTCAGAGTAGGGTTTCCCCCGCCCCTCCCTGGTGGCACAGGGTCTGAAGCCCTAGAGGCTTGAGAACAGCGTTCCCCTTGCAACAGGTGCTGTAGACACCTGAGGAGGCCCAGGCCCGAAGAGGGGGGACACATGACAAATAACACATGTAAATGACATGCACAGAAGGATGCAAATGCATAGCAGAGCCCTGGCTGGGCACTCACAGGGCGCACTGAGGACAGCAGCAGGACGGGAGGTACGGCCAAGGTGAGCAGTGCTTCGTGGGCATCTTCCCCAGCCCGCTCCCGGCTCGGCATGTTGGTCACGTTGATGCTCAGGAGCAATTTCCGGACTTCTCTGCTATACTGGAGCCTGAGCATGGAGGAGCCCAGTCCCGAGCCCATCTCAGATCAATTAGGCCCCGCCCCTTCTCAGGACAGCTAGACCCCGCCCCCCAGTCTCACCTGGAGAAGAAAGTCCCTTTTTTAGCCAGTACTGGTGAGCCTCACACATCCTACCTGGCCAATTAAAGTCCAACCTCTCACAAGCACCTCTCCCTGAGAGCCCAGGCCACTGGCCCGTGAGGCCCCACCCTCAGCTCGTACACTCTGAGCTCCCTGACCAATCAGCCCCGCCCCTCAATCCCCGTTAGCCACTGAAGGCCGTTTCACCCGTGGCCAATCGGCGCGGCCCAGAGCGCACCTGTTCATCCGCTTCCCCTGCTCCGACACGAAGGCCGCCTGCACCTGCAAGTTGCTGTCGCACTTGTTGTCCTGCCCGCACTCCTTCTGGAACTGGACCTGGCGGTGGCCTGAGATGTGAGGGTCCCACCACCCACAGCGCCCTCTCATCTCACAGCCCTCCAGGCCCCGGCCTTCGGGCCACAGCCCACCCACCTCAGTGTAGTTTTCCAGAGCCTGTGCCTGGTTGAGGACCGGGTAGGCATCCAGGGATCGCAGCCCCAGTCGGGGGCGCTCGGGCAGACGCAAAGGTAAAGAATAGTTCATGGAGATGATGATGGGGCGCAGCTTGTCACGGATGTTGTCCTGGGAAGGAGGGTGAGCTGTCCTGGGAGGTGTTGAATCCTCACACCACCTTGAGCCCCCAGGAAGGAACTTAGGCCCCTTCCACCCTGAACACCCCCCAGTAAGGCTGAACCTCTTCTGGTTCAATCACCAAATTGACCCCCTTCTTAACTACCTTGATCCACAGTGAGGAGATGGGGCTCATCCCTCCATTCCTCAGATCCCCAAGCTCTCCCTTTCCACCCTGAGGTCCCAGAGAGCAGCTGAGTTTGCCTCCCACTCACAGACCCCTTTCCCCGAGAGCTGAGTTGAGCCAAGAGTCACATTCCTCACGCTTCTCAGAAGCGAGGAGCCCTTTGGTCCCACCCCCAGTCCAAGGGGTTCTGTCTCTCCTCTACCGCGTGCTGGCTGGTGTACACTGTACACCCCAAGGCCTATGGCCTTCCATGCACACACACCCCCACTTCTGTCTCTGGGGAGATCCCAGTCCCTCACCTTTGACCTGGGGGGACGCTGACTACCTCCTCAAGGGATGTGGAGCCCATGCCCCTTCCCGGGCCCCTCCCTCACCATCAGGAGCAGCTCCAGTGTCTGGCAGCGCGTCTCAGGCATGGAGAAGAAGCCATGGAAGACAGAGGACTGGCTCTGTGCAAAGCGAAGCCGGGGAGGGCGGCGGTCCCGGTCGGCCTCCAGTGTATAGGCCAGGGCTGCAGGTGGAGGGCGGGGCGGTCAGCAAGTGACCAGGGAAGCGTGCCCCCTTCACCCTGCAGCCCAGCACTCACTGATGTTTCGCCTGTAGTTAGGGTTGCCGGCACTCTGGTTGTAAGCAAAGCACAGCTCCACCTGCACACTGTTGGGGGGTGGGGGACAAACAAGAGGGGCTGGTCATGGTGGGACCCAGCTACCCAGGCCCTAGCTCTCACCCCATTTCCTGGCCAAGGGGAGACAGGACCCTTCAGAGGAAAGGCAGGGGCACACTGGGGACTTCACAGAGCTGATCTGGGGTGTCCCTGCCTCCCTCCATCCCTACTCCCATAAAGCCCTGGAAAACAAGGGCAGAGGTCAGCAGTGGGGACATGGGGCCCCGAGAACAGGACTTGCCTGGAGTCATTGGTCAGATGTGGCCCAGCCAGTCTTGTGCAGGCTCCCCAGTCCCGAGCTCTTTCCACCATCCACCCCCACGCTGCCCTGCTGTTTCCTCTGCCTGCCGATCCAATATCCTCATCCACACAAAGACCTGGGGTCACCACCACCCCGGTCACCCTCTTAGCCACGCACGTATTTTGAGCACTTGGGGTGTACAGGGAGCCATGCTAAGGGCTTTTTAAACATGACCTCATTTAATTATCACGACCCTGTGAAGTGGTTATTCACTTTTTCTTATAGGCAAGGAATCTGAGACTCAAGAGATTTTAATGCTCAAGGTGGTTTTTTCTTTTATTTATTTATTTATTTAATTTATTTTTTATTATTATTTTGTTTTTGAACTGAACTGGGGGCCTCACCGCATTTGGGAAGCACACCCCAGTTCAGCATGTGGGTCCGTCTGGGCCGGAGCTGGGATTCGATCCTCGGTCCTCGGGGCTTCAAAGCGAGCACTTAACCCTCTGAGCCATCCCGGCTTCCCTGGTTTTTTCTTCTTCCCCACATCCGTCCACCTAAGTGTCTCCCTCTTCCTTCCTCCTCCGGGATCTCACTCCCAGAGTCCACCCCTTCCACTGCAGTGGGCAAAGCTGGGATCTGAAGCAGACAGTCCAGACTTTCCACTCCTAACCCCCACCCCTTACTGCCCCCTCCCTCCCATCCATCCATCACCTCCTATGCGGAATTTTGCTTTTTAATGAGGTTGGGTAGGGAGGGCAATGCTCACCCTAAGAATCAACCCTCTAATAATGGTGGGATATCAGGAGTCGCCAGGGCAGGGGTTTGGGAGCCAGGGCCCCTCCTGGCCTGCCCGTACATAGGGAGGAATGGGTGGGCAGAGTGGGGGCTGTGAGTCTCACCAGGAGGTGGCTGTGCAGAGCATGGGGTCCAGCACAGAGGGCCTAGCCACCAAGGTCCTGTGGAGGATGTTGATGACAGGCCTGGCCCTGCGCAGAAAACACAGACATTAGTGCCTCCTGCTGTCCCAGGCCAGACCGGGGCTCAGACTTGCGTGGACCTGTTGCTGAGGGGGGACAGAGCTAGGGCTCCATGCAGACAGGGTTGGAGGACAGAATGGCCCCCAATCCCTGCTGGTCGCCTTGGCTCACCGCAGAAGCACAATGCGGTCTGAGAGGCTCCCCACAAGCAGATCTGGGTAGAAGTTCTCATCCACATCCATCCGTCCACTCAAGGAGTAGCCAAAGGTGGCCAAGCCAGGTAGTCCCAGCTTCTCTCCGTGGATGACCTGGGGACAAAGGGACAGGCTCTGGGGACTGGGGCCCAGGAAGAAGAGGGTAGGTGTGGGTACAGGGAAGGAGAGTAGGCCTCCTCAGTCCCTGTCTGTCCGTACCTGCTGGGGCTGTTGGAGGAGCCCCCTGGAGCTGCTATGGTAGATGTACACTGTGCCCAGGCCCTCGAACGGAGCTCCCACAGCAATGTCTGGGGGAGAGAGGCAGATTAGGGTCACCCTCAGGGACTGTGGGCCCCACGTCTCCCCAATGCTGTACTCCAGCCACAGAACCCAGCATGGCCTTGACCTCCCCCTGCCAGGCACTGCTCAGACCATCAGGAAAGAGCTCTGCAGCTCAGGATTAAAACTGGGTCCACTGAGCATTCAGTTGCCTCCTTGTCTATGTGAGAAAGTAGGCCCACGAGAGGGAAGTGACTGAATACTCAAAGTCACAAAGCAAGTTAATGTCTCAGGCAGGCCCACACTCCAGATTCCTGACCACTGGCAGGTGTTTATTTTCCCTTATTACAGTACCTTCCATTTCCCTACCAACCTCCCCTCCAAACACCTATTTCTTCTAATGCCGTTTACCAGCAGGGGCTCAAAAGCAGGTAGTTATCAAGTACTCATCTCATTTAATCCTCACAAGAGTGCTGGCAGTAGGTACTATTGTCCCCACTGAAATGATGAGGACAGACTCAGAAAACTCAAAGTCACACAGCTAATGAGGAAAGTAGAGGATTTTTGGAGCCCACATCTATCTAACATGGAGGGCTGGGATTTTAATAAAAAACTATAGTGAACTTTACTTGTTAAAGTGTCTAGACTTTAAAAATTCTAATCATCATTTCCACAAATAAATCCAAAATGTTTCAGCTTCTTAAACTTTACCGACCTCCTACTTTGCTGTTTTTGATCTGATAAGGCCTAAGTAACCAAAATGCCAAGCTTGTTAGGAAAGTATGAAGAGGAAGAATGAGTAGGTCCTGAGTGGAAACCGGATGCCTCCTGTATCAGTAAGTGTTTGGGCTTCGTTAACTGAACTTTCTGGCACCTAGTTTAGCTCTTTAGAGGTTCCTTTGCCTTCCTTTTGGTTTGCAACTATAATCTAGGAAATTAACAATGCCAGAGAAGGGACTTCCAGAAAAGCCAGGTGCACCCATGGCAGGCAGGTTCAACCCCCTTGATCTGTCCCCTCTCCCTGACACCCCAGATCTGATTGGTCCCTAAGTGCTGCAGAGTTCTGGTGACATCCTCTAGATCTGGGGCTCCTACCTCATCCCAGCTCCTTTAGTATATCCACCTGATATACTAAATTCTTAACACCCCAGTCTTGCTCCCCCATCCATCCCACATCTTCCAGAATGATCTTTCAAGGTATCAAAGTACCAAGCTATCACATCAATCCCTGCCCCCAAACATTCTCTGGGCGCCCCTCTACGACTGCCCAAATACAAAGCCCCAGTTCCCCTGTCTGCCTGGCTTTCAAAGCATCCACCTCACCCTCACACTTCCTCCCCAGCCTCACTAGATCTGGGCACAGCAGGCAAGCATGCCACACTCATGTTGTACCCCTTCTGCTCCCCTCCATGTGCACACTCAGCCCAGCCTTGGATGCCCAGTGGTATTGCCACTCCGTCGCTGCTGGCTTGCACTGCCCATCCTCTCCCTAGTACCGCAGTGAGCGCCCGGGGTCTGGGCCCCCTCCCATTTCTTTGGGCCCTGTGAAGCCTGGTATGCAGCTGGCACTCAGTCAGTGTGTGTGGGGAGGAGAAGGGGGTGGGGGCGGGGGCGGGAGAGCTGGCTCTTACCCTGGAATCCATCCTGATTGATGTCACCAATGCTGGCCACAGAGAAGCCAAAGGCAGAGCGACTGGGGCCGTGAAGGAGGAGGGAGGCGTGCGTAGGGAAGGAGGTGCCTGCCTGGTTCATGAAAACATAGATGGCACCCCCTACCTCCTCCTTCCGCTCAAAGTAGTACGGGGCACCCACCAGGAGGTCCTGCCACCTGCACAGGAAGGAGGGGGAGATGGGAATGTGAGGTCAGCCCCAATATGCAGCATAACTCTTGTTCAGCATGCACAATTGTACCAGGACACACGGTTATACAAATGACACCTCTGGCCATAAGTCACCAAAAAGACATACAAATGCCAACATAACCCATTTAATAAAAAACACATGTGGAGAAGCCATGTACGCACAGATCACACCCACACAGCCTACACCCACTGGAGTCATGCAAATGACATAGACAGGAGATAGATGCCATGCAGTTAATATGCAAATACCCAAATTCCCATGGCAAATCAGCAGGGACATTTGACTTGCAAATCCCTGCAAACAGCATGCAAACAAAAGCACAATCCCAAACTTCCATTCTTCTGAATGGCAAGCCCGGCCCCCCTCACCACCGTTCAGCCCCAGAGAATGTCCCTGGGTTCTCACCCATCATTGTTCAGGTCTGCCAGGGCAATGGCGCTACCAAAATAAGCGCCCACCTGCGTGCCTTCCAGCACCTGCCGCCTGCGCAGGTCTCTGCCTACCTCCCGGCTCAGCAAGAACACAGCACCCATATGTCGGTGCCGTGGGGCACCCGTCACAATGGTAATGTCTGTGGGGTGCAGGACAGCACTGCCCACCTGCACTGTGTACCCTGGAATGGGGGTAAGGTGGTCAATGAAGGCCCCAGTAAGTTTTGCCTTCTACTCTGGACCCCTCCCCCCTCCCCGAGGTCCTCCCCATTATCTTCTATTGCTCTAAGTTGGGCAGGAAAGTGGACCCTGGATACCCAATGCCCAGTCCTGCCTGCACCTTGGACTATGAGCTCCATGAGGGTACGGAGTTTGCATCTGGGGCACATACTGGCGGTGCTCAATAAGCGCTAGTTGAACTAAATGCCACTAGCTACACCTGCACCCTGGCCTCTTCCACCTGAAGGTGAGAGGGCCAGCATGACAGGGGTGAGCCCCCTCCTCTTCTTCCACCCATTCCCATCACAACTGGACTCACCAATATAGAGGTTTCCTTGGTCCTCTGGGTCCTTGTAACCGTATTCAGATAAATCCCAGTCCTTCCGCTGAATCATGTAGCTGTTTCCTTCACAAGGATTTTGAGGGGGAGTATAAGTCACCAGCCCTTTTCTCCACTATGTCCGGGTCCCCTCCCCAGAGGATAATGATCTTTTTAAATATTTGTGAGCACTTTGCCATCATCACTTCCTCTTTATTTTGAACAATTCTGTGGGATAGAATGAGGGCCCCTGCTTTGCAGATGAGAAAAGTGAGGCTTAGAATGGGGAGCTAGATGGAGACATGGCTGGGATCCCATCATGCACGCACCTGGATAGTAAATATGTCCCCACTCTAAACAGAAGCCAGACCCCACGCTATTATCTCCTGCTTGTCCTGCCCCCAAACTCTGGGGGCCTACCTGGGCCCTGCTTCCTGGGCTGTTGTGGGAGAGTATATGCGGCCCTGCCAAGGTTCTAAAGGGCCAGGGGGTGGGAGGCAGGACCACAGGGGCAAGCAGAGGCCTGGGCCTCAGGTGAGCCCGGAGCTGCGTCTATGTCCGGGTCTATCTGTTGGTCAAGGACAAGATTCTGGACTCCTCTGCCTGTTGATTATGCAACAATTAGGTGCAACAAGGAGAGAGGGGTCACTGTTGCTACAACCTGTGTGGTGGAAAAACAGAGATGCAGGGGAAGGGCTGTCAAGAAGTGTGTGGCGTGCTAGTTACAAGCATGGGTCTTGCTTGATACAAGGAAATACTCTGCAGATCCCAAAAGATTGCCCTATATGCATTGACATGAAAAAATGCCCAGTTTGTTGATAAGTGAAAAGAGAAAGTGGCATGTTTCGTGTGATTCTGTTTGTATGTGTTTAATGTTTTATTGTTTTGAGAAAAGATGAGAGAGAGAGCAGGTGAGAGAAGAGGGGAGGGCCCAGAGTAGTCCCCATAGTTGTACATCATTAGTTGTGACATAGTTGCACTCCACAAAAATGGATGTGGGGCTGCTTGGGCATGGGAACAGAACCAGGGGCCTCCCACACGGGAGGCGAAAACCTTTGCTACCATCCCAGCGGTTACCAGTTGTGCTGCAGTTCAGCATATGGGTTTGCATGGGCAGGGGCGGGGGCCAGGAATTGAACCCTGGACCTCATGACTAAGAGGCAAACGCTCAAATAGTGAGCTATCCCAGCATCCCTTGTGTGTGTGTTAAAGATACCTATATAATCTAAAATAATCTGGATGATCCACGAGGTACCTGGTAGTATACACTGAGAAATGGGCCAAGGGAGATGAGTGGGAGAAGGGGGGCCCTTTTACTGTTTATTTTACCAAATCCTACTGTACCATTTAGTCATCAGACCAGGAGCACATTTTACTTTCTAAATAAGTTTTTAAATGGTTAAACTGGGGTCAGGAGGACCTTTATTCTAATTCAGGTTTCATAACTTGCTGTTGGCTTGGGCAATTTAGTCCACTTCTCTGAGGTTCAGTTTTCTGTAAAATGGGTACAATAATACCTGCCTCACAGAGTATTTTAAGATTAATGAAGGTGATATATGTAAAGACTCTGGCACACAGGAAGTGCTTTAAAACAGTAGAGGTTTAGTGGTGGCTCATATTGGCAAAGGGGTCTTAGCTCTTCTGCCTTCTAGTGTGGAGGGTCTCGGCTGGCCATCCCAGTGGCTAACTAGGGTGAGTGGTCTCTGTTTCCTTTCTTCCCCTGCGGTCCCCACCTTTCCAGTTGTAGGCACCGGGAGCACCAAAGAACACGGTGTTCTGGGTAAAACCGCCACTGGTGCCCAGCTGACACATGCCCGTCTCCAGGTAGTCGGTGTTGCTGTTGCACATCTCATTGTGGTAGGTCTGCCATTCATCAGTGGAGTCCAGCTCTAGGTCATTGCCACGCACGTAGCACTTGCCTACCATGCGCCGCTGGTCCTCTGACCCTGACCACAGCACCTGGGTGTAGCGGTGGGCACAGACCTGGGGACCCCACCCCAATACACAGCCTGAGTTTGCAGCAGGGATCCAGGGCCAGCTGTGTCCTTGGCCCTGGGCTCTCTGGCTTTGTGAGAGAGGTGCTGAAAGGGGCCTCTTGGCTTTTCTTTCTTCCCACAGTGATGCCTGGACCTGCATCTGGTTTCCAGAATTCAGATATCTGTTCTGAAGGTTGGAAACACTTTCTGGAAGGCCAGAAGGTACTGGATTTGAGAGTGGCAAAACGAAAAGGAGAAAGGATGAATGTGCGGTTCAGGCTCTTGGGTTTAAAAGGCGCAAGATACAAACAGACTAAGGAACTCACTTCCCTGCTGTCCCCAGGTGACCTTGCCCTCTTAAGGAAAGGACCACTATTAAAATAATATAACAGCAACAATAATAATAACAGCAGCTAACATTTACTGAGTGCTTACTATATGCCAGACATAATTCTAAACTCTGCACATATGAACTCTTTTAAGCCTCCTAATAACCCTATGGAGTAGAGACAATTACTTTCCCCACTTGAGATCAAGAAACTGAGGCACAGGGAATAAGTCTCTGCCTAAAGTCTCACATCTAGAGAGGCAGAAATGGTCAAACCAGGCCGTCCCACTCTGAAGTCTAAGCTGTGGAGCTGAGGCTGTGCTGCCTCTCTCGGAACTTTGCCCGGCACGCTGGAGGTGCTCGATGATTACTGCGCAAATCAATCAGGACAGGGATTTGTGAAACAGCCAGGCGCCAGGCAAAATCCAGAACCAGGCCTCATTCTTGTTGGCTTGCCTTTTGTGTCCCTCTCAGCTGTGAGTTTCACTTGCATGGGGCCAAGCCTGACCTGCGTCACCATGAAGTTTCTAGTGCTGGCACCATGCATGGCACACAGTAGGTGCTCACTAAAAACCTGTTAAATGAACAGATGGGTAGCAGACAATGCTGAAGGACCCAGGATCTAGAACCACTGTAAATGGGTCCTAGATCCTCACTGTCCATAACAGGGGTCTAGAAAAGGTGTTTCAGTGAACTAATACAAACTCAGTGCTTAAAATGGTGTTCAAAGATGACAAATCACAAGAGTGCTGGCTATGGGGGTGACAATAGATTGGAAGGGGCACACTTTCTGGAGTGATGTAAATATGCGACTTCTGTAATAAATGTTGGTTGCATGGGTGTATAATTGGTCAAAACTCATTGGAGCATTTCAGTGTATGTAAATTTTACACCAATTTTAAAATGAATAAAAATTGTCTATCTGGGACTCAGAAATTGAGAACCCAGGGGCTGGCACTGAAGAACATAGGCAGGAGGTGACAACTGATGGCAGGGAAAGGCCCTAAACCCAATCTGGAGTCAGCAGGGCTATGCCCCTTCTGCTAGCCTCCCAGGAAGGAGCAAGAGCAGGGCACAGGGCCCTGAGGCCTTGTCTGCCCTTTTCCTCCCCACAATTCCCTCAGCCGGTCCCCAGGAAGGGTGGGCACCGTGGGGGTGGGGGTGGGGTGAGCAGAGAGGAAGTGGGTGATTGAGACAGGACCCTGACCATGCTGGGCCTTGGGGCAGTCCAGACACCGTCCCCACCCCCATGAATAAAGGCTCAACACATACACATGCCCAGGGGACACAGACAGCCACAGACATGGGCATTTGCAAGACCCCGGCTCATGCAGCGAGGACCCCTCTGCCCTCTGCTTTCCTCCCCAGCTCCTAGGAGATGAAGGTGAAGGTTGGAGAAGGCGGGGAGCCAACCGTGAACACCAACTTACCAGGACTCTGCCTGCAGGGCCCTGGCTGGCCACAGTCACCCCCAGCCACATGTCCTCAATGATGTGATGGTCAGGATCACCTGTGAGCATGGAAGGAATCATGAGCCAGGGCACCCATCCTCCCAATGCCTGAAGCCTCCAGGGGGCAGCAGTCGGTCCCCCTTTGGTCCTCCACTCCAGCAGCCCAACTACCCCTCCTCCCCTCCTCCAGCCCATCCAGTCTGAGCTCCACAGATCCCACGGGGTCCCACTCTCCTCTACGACGCCCTCTTCCCAGCTGGGCAGAAAGTGACTAGCAACTGTCACGTGAGCCCTCTGTCTCACCAGGTCATTTCTTTCTGTGCTATCCCTTCCACCAGGCTTCTGACCCATCGTGAATCCCCAGCCCCTTCCCCTCACTTTTCTCCGCGATGTCCATCCGCTCACAGTCATCCTTGTGGGCAGTGAGTGGGCACAGGTACACAGCACCGGTCCGGTTGGTATAGCCATCAGGCACAGCAAGATCCTGGGGGGCACCAGCCAGGAGCCTGGGGACAAGGAGGTATGGGGGAGCTGGGCTCAGACTCCCCAAAGCCTGCTTCAAACACTCTGTCTTTACAGAGCATCTGTGCTAAGCAATGCGCCAGGCTCTGGGGCCAGGAGATGGATGGATCCCAGCCCTGCCCCCTGGGAGCTCCCAGTGTCGGGGAAGGCAGGCAAGGAGGCAGATGCCTGCAATCACGGCCATGAGAGGAAAATGGGGAGCAAGCCAGCCCAGATTCCACATGGGGGGCAGTCAGGGAGGCCCACAGAAGAGGAGACCTGGTCTAAGTCTCAGGATGATGACCAGGGTTCCCCACGCGAAGCAGGGGAGGAAGGGCAGGTCAGGCACAAGGACAGCATGTGCAAGGCCTGCATAAGCAAGTCGGGTGACTCAGGGATCTGCAGGGCCCTGAGACAGCTAGAATCCAGGCACATGGGGAGGGACCAGAGGGCAGGCCAGGGAGGGCCTTGGGGAAGCCATGGGGGCATCTGAAGCAAGGGAGTGACAGGGTCAGATCTAGGTTTTGGAAGGAACGCTTAGGCCTCTGAGATGAGGGTAAACCTGAAGAAAGCCAAACTGGAGGAATCCTGGCACAGGGTTCAACTTCCAGGGCACCTGAGGGGAGACCGTGGGAGGGGTAGCATGGGGTCATTATTGCGTCCTTCCCCTCTAAGCCACCTGAGGACTCAGATTGAGGAGACCTGAACCCCGAAGTGACCTGGGTGATGTTGAGCCCCCACTGCTGCTTCAGACAGGCACATGAGCACTGGGTGGGACTGGGTACCTGACATTTTAGACAATATGGCCCCAGGGTGGGCATGAGAGTGGGGATCAATGAGGACTATCACCTTGTCACCAGCCTGCCCATCTTTAGGGACACTGACTACAAGTTCATACAAGGGTGCTTAGGGCCCAGGCAGCCCATCCCATACCAGGCAGGAAGGCAGGGGATCAGCCTTCAAATACTATCTCAAAAGACAGTCCTGCACGGCCAGCCTCAGAAATCCCTGGGACACATGTCCAAAGGCAAATTCCTCAGTCCGTCTCAGACCACCTGAATTGAATTTGGGGGATGGAGCCTTGGAAACTGCATATTTAACATGCACCCCAAATATGATGCACCCCAGTCTGAGAACCCTGTGCTTCCCTGGTATCACCTCTCTGCAGCCTATGGACATTCTGCCAGGGCCATCTCTGCGATCCTGAGGGACCCAGCCTCCTGGGTGACAGGCACCTCCTAGGAACCCCACCATCTGGCCCCAGCCATGCTATCACCTGGAGGCTCCCAGCTCAGTTGGGGCCTGGGCCTCCTGCCAGGCGCTGAAAGGGCGGAGCGATGCCCTGCCTGCAGCTCCCGCCTGGGACCTGTGAGTTTGGTCACAGGAGTGGGCAGGGCAGGGCCCGGGCATGCTGGGGCCTGGGTGCCTCCGCCCACTGGGTGTCAGGAATGAGCCGCCTGGAGGTGCCGGGAAGGGGGCGGAGCCTCTGCCTGCACTTCGTCTCAGCTGAGCCCTCCCCCTGGGGAAGTGTTCCTGGGGACAGGTGAGCAGCTGTTCTAAGCAGAGCAGTGCTAGGCAGCCAGGCTGGGCAGTGCCCTTCTGTCTGGGCTGGGAAGGGTGCCCAGGGAGGCTACGGCCATGCACATCACCCCTGGAGGGCCTGTTGGGTGAGAGAGGGAAGCCGCAGCCTATGCAAAAGGAACATCTCAGCCTGGGAGCCTAAGGGCCTGGTTCTAGGGTTCGTTCTGCCTCCAGGGGCAGTTTCCTGCCCCTCTCTGAACCCCGAAGGCCTCATCTGTAAAATGGGAGAGCAGCTGTCCCACCCATCTCCAGGGTTGTTGGGGAACATGTGGTTTCTTTCTTCAAAAGGGCTTTCTGACAGTGAAGCCATGGTTGACATAAGCGCTGTCGCTCTGATTCACGTGGCACCAGGACTGGCCCTAGCACACCCCAGGCCACTCTTTACACACCCAGAAGTTTCTGTCCTACCAACTTAGGGAACCTGGAGCAAATGGCGGTCTAGTGCAGTCATTTAGGGGGCGCAGAAGATGACATGGTAGTATTTCACGGCCCAAGGCGACCAGGCCATCACTGAGGTGGGGCCTGGCAGCTAGAGTCATTCTAAAGTGGGAGCTCAGATGTAGCTGAAGGTGAAGGCTGGGGGTTGGCTCCAGGGACCTGGAGTGGGCCCAGGCCTCAGTGGGCCAGGGGTCCCCTGGGAGCCTAGATGCATCCCAGGGCATGCCATGCAAAGGCAGAGCTGCTGGCCTTCTGCCGCCCTGACCATGATGTCTCAGGGAGTGGGCTGAGGGACCCCTCCTCTTAGCCTCCTGGGGAACAGGGCAGGCACAGCTGGGCACAAATGGCAACTAGACTGAAATAAATCTCCTTACCATCTGTACCCTCCCAGCCCTCACCCCGCACCAGTCTTGTGCCAACTGGTGGGCCGTGGGGCAGGGCCAGTGCCCTAATCCCAGGCCCACATCCCAGCCCCCTCCCTCCTCAGACATTCCACTGGGAACCCCCACCCTCTGGAGTATTTTTAGTTCCAACTTGGCCTGCTCAGTGGCCCTTTAAGGCTGTCTGGCTCCCGGCCCAGGACCCAATGGGTCTACAGCCAGAGGCCTGCGAGTGGATGGGGGAAAGAGGGTGTGCAGAGGGACCCATTCAGCCGCCTCCAGCAGCAGCCAGGTATGGGAGAGTCCAGAGGGTGGGAGGTACCTTACTGATATGCAAAGGCCATGCAGATTAGCATGCAAATGAACACTGGGCTGCCTTGTTGGGCTCTCCACATCAGAGTCCAAAAGCTGACCCCTCCTAGACCAGCACGGGCCCCCCCTCCCAGCAGCACTCAGGAAGGAGGAGGTGAGGCGCAGGGAAGAGAGATCAGACCAAACCCCTCCTGTCTGCAGGCTGGGCTGGGGTAGGTGGGCAGGGAGCCCCTCTGGGAGTAAGGGGATGGGTGGAATGACCTCTTAAGGCTTTTCAAACAGCTGCCTCTTCAGGTCTTTGGCTCTAGGCAGACAGCCCCTCCTGGCCACTGGGGAGACCCCTGAGCTCCAAGTTCTGGAAAAGCACTTCCTAACCCTGCCCCATCACTCCTCCCTGGGCAGTTGAAAGCTGATGGAGCAGCCAAATAGAAAGCTGGAGAATCAAAGGAGCTGGAGCATGCGGCCCAGGGGTGTAAGGGTATCAGGTTGGTTCACCCCAAAGAGCAGAAGGCCCCTGAGGGTACTGGGGTGGGGTGATGCTCAGAGAAACAGCCTGTAAAGAGTCCAGACTCCTCACCTCAGGGGGCACTAGGGTGGGAAGATCTCCGTTAACCTGGAGGGGGCCAGAGGGTCCCCATCCCTATTCTTCAGGGTTCCCTGTGACCTTAGGCTAGGAGGCAGGTGGGGGAGGGGGCAGCTCTCAGATACCGGGATCCCAGCTCCCTGCCAACCCTGCTGCCCGAATTAGCCGTCTCCCCAGAGGCTGCTCCTGTGGTAGCTGAAACTGCAGCCCTCTTTGCCTCCCCCCGACTTCTTAAGCGGCCCACCCAGCCCCCTCTCTCCTCTCCAGTGACTCAGCCCTAGAACCAGAGCAACAAGCTGGATGGAGGAAGCGCTAGAATGAGAGAGGACAGGAGAAAGAGGCCTTGGCTCAAGCAGCTGATAAAGAACCAGGCTGTTGTTCGCATTCCTTCTCCCTTTCCCTTGCTCCTGAGTATTTTTTCCCTGTTTGAGCCCTGAGGGCACTCTTCATGCCGTCTAACCTCCATTCCTCCTGCTGCAACGGACATCCTCTCATCCTCTTCCTCCTTTGTTTAGCTCTGACCAAGCCCCTTCCACTTCGTTTTCTATAAGATCAGGCTGCCCCTGCCTCCCGCCCAATTTAGTACTCCTTGGCCTGGACCAGTCGTTGGAGGGAGCCAGAGGGCAAGGACAGGACGCGTGCAGGCCTTCTGCCTGCAGCCACCGCTGCTATGCTCATGTCCTTCGGCACGAGCCTTGGAGGTTGCCAGGAGGTTGCTCTGCCCAGGGAAACATGTTTTAGGAGAGAGAGCACAGCAGGTTCCTGCCTCCCGCATGTATGACCTCATCTTCTAGAAGCCACAGCCACCCCCATCCCAGGCTTCCCAGAAACCCTCATTGCCAGGCAAGGGAAAAAGGGAGCGAGGATTCCAGAGGTTCCTCACAGAGCCCACAAGGTCAGGCCAGACCTGGACACCTGGATTCCCAGGAGGGAACGAAGAGCAGGTGCTGAGGGCCAAGACCACCCCCCAGAGGAATAGTCCCTCTGCTTCCCCTGGGGTCCTCATGCACCTCACCAGGAAGCCCAAAGCACCTTGGCCATCTGACCTGCTCCTCACCTCTTATGTCCACAAACCGAGAAACTGGGGCCTGGATTGGGATGAGCCTCTGACATTTGTGCGCAGGGAACCCCAATCCAGAGATGGAGTTGACAGGGGACAAAAAGAGTCCCCATGTGGGTTTTTAATAAGGTGACCAGATTTTAACATTGGTAAAGCAGGACACCATTGACCGGGGGGGTGGTGGGGGGCGGTTCTTGATTAAATATTTGGTCTATCTCCCGCTGTTCCCTAGCTTGTCGTGCATTCTTTCCAAAAATCGGGACTTTTTTAAAACGCCGCGGGACGCAGGACAAATTGTTAAAAATCAGGACTGTCCCGCCAAAAGCGGGACGTCTGGTCACCTTAGTTTTTAACCATTTCTGGAATAAGGCCTTCCTTGAGAATACGATGAAAGCTATGCTCTCCTCTCCTCTCATACCCCCAGAACAATGCACAAACACATATGCTTTCAGGGCTCCCTGCACCTTGTTCAGAACCATGAACCCTCCCCCTTTCCAAAGGGACTTTGAGGCTAACAGAATGTAAGACTGCAACTTGAGTTGCCGGTTCCCCTGAGCTGTGCACACAGGCAGCTGTTCACATCTGGCTACACAGCTGGCTGCAGCTAAGCCCAGCTGGGCCAGCTGGCTCTCCCAAAGGGCCATGGGGCAGAATTCAGTGAGATGGGACACGCCAAGATCTAGAACTGCCCCTGGGAAAGATTGAGAATATACCCAAGAGAGTGACCCCAAACTCCATCTAGAATGACCTGCCTCTCTGAAGTTCATTGGCAGGTAGAACCCCTGTGCTCTGCCATCTTGGGTGGCCCATGGATAGTGAGTGCATCCAGGGCCCAACTCTAACACAAGAGCCCTCAGCTGTGCCTTGGCATATAGAGATAGACACGTTAGCTCACTAAAGCCTCACTATCACCCCATGAAGAGGGTGTGTTGTTCCCATTCCCCTGACATGTAAGGCAACTAAGACTCAGGTAGTTTTGACAGATCCAAGACAGGAAATTGGCAATGAAACTCTGGGGATTCTTCTCTCTCCACAATGCTAAGTTGCCTCTTATAGGGAGCAAAGAGATCCAGGTCCAACCCCTCTTTGGGGAAAACTGGCCCCGAGAAGGGAAATACCTTGTTCAAGGTCACATAGCAAAGGGGGATGGTGGTGTTGCTGAATCCTTTACTGACTCCAGCTTTCCACTATTTCCTCTTCTTTTTCTGATCTTCTCTTTACACTATGTTGCCTTATCTCATGCAGAATCAGCATGGAAAATCTGAACATCTTTTTCTAGTCAGGGGCAGAGAGAGCACCAATATAGAAACTTGTGTTGATGATCACTTAGGTTCTCCAAAAGATGGAGGGTTGGCCAAGGCCAGACAGCAGGTGCTGGGGCTGGGCTGGGTAGGGTGTGGTAGTCCTCTCTTCTGCAGAAACTAGATGGAATTGAGGCCAAGTCCAGGTAGGTCAACTGGGCAGGGGCTGGGCCAGCAGGGCAAGAGCCAAGGCTGGGGCAGAGTTTGGACTTTGGACATTCCAAGCTTCCTCAAGTTTCTGCAGGCCCCAGCCAGGGTTGGAAGAGGTTTCAACACACCCTTGTTCTGACTACGTCCTCTTGCTCAGGAGGGTCAGAGACCAGGAGAGGACAGATGGTAGGTCACCCAGCCCAAAGTGACAAGGCCTGCCTGACCTGTCCTAAACACCTTGTCTCCTAGGGCAGCCTCACCTTCCCCAGCTGTTCTCTTCCCCAGCCCTGACCTCAGCACCTTGAGTCCATAGCACATCTGACACCTGGACATGCCCCTCTGGGCATGAGTGTGTATGGTCAGAGTGTATGTGCAAGCAGCTGCATGCAATCTCCCTCTCTCCCCTATGCCTAGCTCTTCCTCTCCTGGCAGCTGCTGGGGAAGGAGAACAGAAGAAAGAGAAAAACACTTCCCTCTTCAAACCAAACAAACATACGAGTACTCAGGGTTGCAGATTCAACATGAATCTGTGGAATGCAGGAAAGATGTCTGCTGGGAGAGTGTCACTGCTAGGGTGGGATGGGGGGCAGGAGACCAAGCAGGATTTGGGAAAGTCCTTCCTCTCTCTTCTATTGCCCCACCCTCAAGGGATCAGAGGGAGTCCCTGGGCAGCTCCACATGGCCAGACTCCCCATCACGTCACCCCAACCGCCAACCGCCACACCAGTTGAGAAGCCCTCCAGTCTGGCTCTGCAGAGGGTGTGGCTGGCGTGGCCACAGACTAAACGTGAGGTGTAAAGAAAGAGGGCCTAAATGCGTGTGCCCGTAGTAGTTTCTCCCCAAGAAACGGGTAAGGGGCATCCACTAGGTGTGTTTATCTTGCAGTGTTCCCAAGATCCCAGCCTGAAGAGGAGGTACTCAACTTGTTAAAATGAAAGGAGGCTCAGGAAATGGGGACCCTATCTCTGCTCTTCAGAGAGATTTAAAGGGCTAGGGGCTGCGTCTAGACAGGTTCTGGCTGGGTCAGCACTTGCCAATGATTACTGCCCCCCAACCCACGCCCAATCCCTCTACTTCCCGCCAAACCAAGGCAGCAGGAGGGCTGCCCAGGTCCCCGCCCCTTTAATCCTCACTCACAGGAGCAGGGCGGCCCTCGGGCCAAGACTCCGACTCAGCTCTGGATCCGCACCCCGACACACACTCTCTCTCTCCCACCCCACCCCCGCCAGCCTCACTTACAGGTAGCGCTGCTGCCGCTCCGTCTGCCGATGGAGGGCGACCGAGTAGCCGAAGAGGCTGCCCGGGTTCCCGGCCTCCTTCACCACCAGGAATCGGGTGTCCAGGTTGAAGGCGAAGGCGAAGCGGCCGCCAGCGGCCACCATCAAGGCGAGCGCGCAGAGCATCGGGCGCCGGACGCGGGTGGCGTGGTCGGGGCCCGTGCCCATGGCCGCGAGCGGGGGCTGGGGCCGGGCCGAGGGCGCGTGAGGGAGTGGAGCTGGGAGCGAGGACCTGTCCACCTGCTAACACTCGGGCCGGCCGCGGAATTGAGCGCGACGGAGCCGATCCGTTTCTGGTCCCCAGCCCCGGTCCGCTTCACGTCCGCTCAGGGTCTGCGCTCTCAGATGCCCCTCCGAGGTCCGCGGGTGCACTCTCCAGCCTGCCCAGCGCCGGGTCGCCGCGCCCCCGCCCCGGGCACCCTGCCCCCAGCTCTTCCCGGGCGCGCCCCCTTGGCCGCACTGTCTCCGTGGATCCCGGCTGGGTTGCGGATCTGGGCAGGCAGACGGGTCGACCGCAAGGAGGACTGGAGGGAAGGAGGGCTCCCCGCCCGCGCGCGCCCCGCCTCCCCACGCCCAGCCCCGCACCTCCCCACCTTGCGCGCCCAGTCGCGGCTCCGCGCTCCTTCCGGGGAAAGAGAAAAGGTCCCGTTTCGGCCGCCGCCTCTTAAAGGGGCAGCACCGCCCCTTCTTCATCCTCCCCAGCCCGGCTCCGCCCTCTCCCCAAACACCTGTCGGGAGCCCCCAACGGCTTCGATGTCCCCTCCCGCCCCTTGCTGTTCGCGAGAAGCGTCGCCTCCGGAGCAAGATGGCTTGGACGGGCGGGGTGGGGCGGGATTTGTCGGGCCGGGTTGCTGCGGCTGCTACTGCTACTGGAAATGCGGTTCCAGGCGCGGCCACCTCTGCGGGCCCGGCGGCAGAGCCCCGGCGTGGCGCATCTGGGAACCGACCTTCGCGCGCCGCGGGCTGGAATGCCCGACTCGCCTCCGCCGCGCTGTGAGGCCCTGAGAGGCGGCGGCGGTCTCTGGGCGTTCTTCCTCGCAACCAGCACCTTTGCTGTCCTCGCCCAGATTTTTTTTCTCTTGCCCACCCGCCCCCACCCACCCTGATCCCAGCTGGGAACGGTCCCTCAGCAAAGGCAGACAGATAGTTAGCAGTAGTAAATAAACAAACATCCTTAATTGTAATTAGCAACAAGACAGCGTTTTCTCCGAAGAGCTGCGCCTTCCCGTCTCCCTCGTAAGCTCATCGATGTGAAAATGAGTGTCTTCTAAGGGAGCTGGGCCCAGACTGCACCCATTTCTCATTCACTCCAGCCTCCAGGGACTGGCCCAGCAGAACCACAAAGGTCCCCTCCTCCTACCCAAGCCCAGACTGAATGTTTGGAGACTGGGCAGGGACACCAGCCCCCACAGGTGTGTAAGTGGGTGGTGCCAGTTGGAGGTAGGTGGGTGGGTCCTAAAGATCTGGTTATCTGCCAAAGAGTCAATTGAAAGGGAAGGAACTTCAAGAGCTCACAGTACTTTCTTGGGTCTAACTCAGATTTCCCTTATTGCAACACAGAGACCCATTTTCCTTGACCATTCTGTTTTGCTAGGCTAAAGGAGCTTTCCAGATCAGCACTCACTCCCTTGAAGTTCAGTTCAGAGCCCCTATGTCTGAGAATTTATAAGACCCACATAGTAAGTGCTTATGCAGGGGGGACTATGCAAAGTGCTTTACAAATATTGTTCAATTAAATTCTCACAACCATCTTTGAGTTATCTCTGTTTTAAGATGAGAAAACTGAGGCTCAGGGAGGTTAAGCAATTTGGTGAAGGCCACACAGCTTGGGTTTTAATCCTATGTTACCTGACCCCAGAGCCCTTCTTGATCACTTAAGCTAATAATTAACATTAGTACAATTCTCAAGCAGATCTAGGTTTGGTGGGACCTGAAGCTTGTACAATGTGGAGCCCTCTTTCAGGAAAATAATTAAGAATTAGGAGGACACAATTAGATTCAGAGCCTGGGAAGGACTCAGGGCAAACTTTACAGCTGATGAATCGTTTCACATGCTGACTCTCATTTCATCCTCCGGGCCTCCCTGTGAGGGCAGGATTATCATCCTCATCTGACTTACTAGGGAACCTGGGTGTCCAAGAACACACAGTTCAGGGGAGGCAGAGTTAGGACTGCAAGCCACTGACCACAGCCGTGTTTTTAAGAGACAAACTCCTGGCAGATGTTGGTCAGACAGCCAGATGTGCCTAAATGAAAGCAGCTGCTGTAACAGTGTTCTTTGTGGCGTTTGGGGAGAGAACACTCATCCTTGTCTGCCCTTAGGGCAGCATTTGTTCCCAAGCTGTGACTCCCAGCGCCATGCAACCTCTGTTCATGGTCCACCTGTGGCCTGGAGCCTCCAGGGGTTAGGAGATATCTGGGGTCAACAAACAGGAAGCTGACTTAGCTGGAAGGTGAACTACTATCTTGATCTCCTTCTGGCTAGCTGCTGGGTCCTCCACCTCATTCCAGGAGAAGGGGAGGCAGCTAGAGCCAGGAGCTCAGTGTGGGCAGGGGACCTGCCTGAAACAGCTTTAAGAGCCCTGTGATGACACAGAAGGGCTCCATGCCAGGTGTTATCTCTTTGGCCATCCCCAACAGGAATGACCAGTATGTCCGATCCCAGGGCTGGGAGCAGGAAAGGGATGAGGGATGATTTTTCCACTCCAGGGAGTGTCCAGAGGGAATGTGGGAGCAGGAGCCTGGTAGGGGGATGGCCTGAGCTAAGGAATGTGGGGGAGTGTCAGGCAGATCTGGGGGAGATGGAATGGTAGAGGGAGACTCGGAGACTGGAAGGGCCTCTGGATTGGAGAGATGCAGAAACAGAAATCCCCAGTTCATGCCAAATGTCCTAAGTGCTCTGGCTTCAGTGACATCATCCGCGGCTTCATCTCATCCCCCAGTTGACTTGATCATGTCAACTCTTCCCGTAGAGAAGGGCCCACCTAAAAACGTAGACACAGAGAGAAACAAGGGCACGTGAGCCACACGTGTAGTAAAGAGTCTGGGTCCTGTTTTCGATGTTCGGCTGCTGACAGCTTTGAAGCCACCTGCTGTCCCTCTTCCCCTTGTGCCCCACACCCAGGCAAGCTGACGAGAATGCATGGGTGCTATGCTCCCTTCTTTGGAGTCCAGGGAAGATTTTGAACCATGCAAGCCCTTCCCACAAAAAAAATGCTCACCCTGCCCTCACTCCCAGACCACTTTAAAATCCTGGGCCAGTCTCCTTTCCTGGGTCTCTCAAGCTATTTCAGACCTGCTTGAGAGGCCTCCCCCACCCCACCACACCCCCGCTCCCTCGGAGACCTTAATTATGTAAATAATAAAACTTTTCATTCTTTCTCTTTCTCTTTTTTTTTTTAAGATTTATTTTTATTGTTTTTTTGTTGGTTTTTTTTGACAGACAGAGACAGACAGAGAGAAGGGGGGAGGGCCCAGAGCAGTCTCCATAGTTGACATTAGTTTTCCATATAGTTTCACTCCACAGGCGGGCACAGGGCTGCACAGGGCAGGAACTGGGCTGGGAGCCTCCCGCATAGGCCCCAGCAAGAACTGAACTGGAGGACCACACTCCAGTTTAGCATGTGGGTCCACATGGGCCGGGGCGGGACTTGATCCTTAGACCTTGGGGCTTCACGGCGAGCGCTAACCCACTGAGCCATCCCGGTTTCCCCTCATTCTCTCTTGCTGTTGTGTGTGGCGTCATCAGTCTTGACATTGAACCAAACCCTGGACGGAGTCCATCTGTCTCTGTGTGACCATGACAACATGCAACTGTGGGTTCTGCGGTAGGGTCAGGGAGGCTTCCCGGAGGAGGAGTGTCGGGATGAGGGAGAAGGAAAGGACTAGCAAGAGGGGGAGCCTCAGGAAAGAAGAAAGAAGAAAAGTTGGGGTCTGGTTTGAGGTGAAGCGTTCATGGTCCCCAAAATGACAATGTCAAAATTCTATAAAGACCCTTCCATTTATCCAGCACTTGCTGTGTTTGTATCAGCCGTTTCCTGCCTGCCTACCCCGACCCTGCACACCCCAGCTTGCTGTCCCGGAGCCCAGACCACACTGCTTGCTTCCTCGCTTTTCACAGGGTCAGCGTAGTGTGTGCATGTGCTGTTCACAGGCAGCTAGTGGAGAGCTAGTGATGGAGTGGAATTGTGCTGCGTCGGGGTTGAGTGCAGGCTGCCTTCTGCTCTCTCACCTCGGACAAGTTACTTTCCTCCTCTGTGAAAGGAAAGGGCTGGAGAAAACTCCTTATTCCTCCACCGTGTCCTTTCTGTCCCAAAGGTCCTCCTACTTGTTGAACTAAGTGGACCAAATCTCTGCTGTGAAGACTCAGGTCTCTATCTCTGACTTGAATTGAAAATGCAAATAACTGGGGAGAGAGGGAGGAGCTGTGAAGCTTGAATGGGTTTATCAGATTTCCTTTCTCCAGTGACCCAGATACAGGCGCAGGGGCGGGTGGGGCCGGAGCCCAGTCCCGGCAGGCGACTTCCCTGGCTCAGCATCTGTCAGCCTCAAACATTCACTGACAACCTACTATGTACTGGCTCAGAGCTGGGATCCCCCAGGGGGTCAGAGATGAACCAGAGCATCTCCCAGAGGCCAAGGTTTCATCCTGGCCTCACAATCTGAAAGCTCTCAAATCCAAACAGGCTAAATCCACATTACATTGTATTTTAGCTGGTGCTGATGGCGCAATGGGGGGTGTTAGAACGAACATTTTGGCTGCGGCATGAAGTTGGCGTTGCCAAGAGAGACTGAGCCAACAGGAAGGGGCTGCTATGATAATTTCGGCAAGAAGTGAGGGGCAGAGAAAAGGAGGGAGAGGGTGAGTGAGAAGGCCCCAGGGCACTGTTTTGACTTAGACTTCAGGCACACGTGGGATGGAACATGCCGGGGGTGGGAGAAGGAAAGAACAAAGGGGTTCTGGCTATGAAATAGGCAGTGACTCCTTTGGGGGCCTGGTGAATGGGCCCCAAATATCAGGAAACATCTCTGGCAGTCAACACCCCCCACACCCGATCTTTCTAGTTCCTCCCATCCTCTCCATGGTCTTCTCACTGCCACTCAGGACCTGGCCTGGCCGCATGTGGCCTGCCCTCCTGGCTGGGAGACGAGGACTCTGGGGAGCAGAGCAATAGGTCCTTACTGAGCACCTACTGCATGCCCAGCCCCTCCTGTGTGTTAAAACCCTACGAGGTGGAGATGTCTCCCACTTTATAGCTGAAAATACTGAGGTGCCCAAAGTGCAAGAAGTCTGAGGACCTTCACCAGGTGTCCCTTGCCCCCCCTCCTTAATCATCTAAGTTACTGTCTATTCTTCCCAACACCACAGCCTTGAAGTCACATCATCATCTGAGTGGAGTCATCTGTCTCTCTTGCCCTGGGGGAGGGATCCTGCCCTGGATTATCATGGTCCCTTTCAGCTCCCTCAGCCCCTCCACCTCGCTGAGACCTGCTGTCTGGCACCAACTTCCTCTGATGGGCAAACCCAATAGTTGTCTTTGGTTCTTTGCCCCTGAACACTCTAGGGTGGCGGCAGTGACCTTGTTGATTGACCTCTGTATGTAAACTCTTTTGCACCCTCTCCTGGCCCTCCAACCCTGACTGCCCCTTCCCAGTAGCCCTGCCCCTTGGTGAGACTCCTCTGCCCACCCATCCACTGTGTATTAGCATTCTCCTGCCTATTGGTGACTGCCGCCCCCACCAAACTCCTCCAGCCCTGATGTTCAACTCTCACCAGCCCTCTGGCGGGCCTCCCCCAGGCTCTTCAGATTCTGAGGGTCCAGAATGGGCTCAGCATCTCCCCTGGAGCCCACAGCCCACTCCCCTGTAACTGCCTCCACCTCAGTGCCCAGTTCCCAGCAGGATTCCACAGACACACCGGGGCCAGGTGATGCCTCTTGATCTTTGGACGTGCTGCTGCCTCTGCTTGGACTGCCCTTTACCCCCTTGTCCACTTGGAAAATGTCCTCTTGTTCTTTGAAATCTTTCCTGAGTTTTTCCTTTCCTCTCTTACCCTCTCCCCTATCGCCTGCCCCCCATTCCCCATGAATGTAGTCATTCTTGAGGGCCGGTAGTGTGATTATAGACTGGCAGGGCTGTGACCTTGGACAAGTCCCTTCACCTCGCTTAGCCTCAGCCTCTTCCCTGGGATACCAGACTCACGAATTTGTGGGAAAAGAGCAGAACTGGGACCCAGAAGTCACTCGGGCAATGGTAGCTGTGCTCACTGTTCATTACCCCTGTGTTCCCAGCACCCATGCCAGTTCCTCGCGCACAGTGGGTCTTCAACCCCTGTGTGTCCAGCTGAATGCAGTCAGCCCAGACTCTTTGTGGCCCTAAAAAGGGATCCCCATGGGGGCAACTGGCAGGCCAGCTCTGTCTGGTAAGTAGCCTCTCGCTCCTGTCCCCTCCCCCACCGGGGATCCTGTTGGGACAACAGTCTTGGCTCAGTGGGTTGAAAAGGAAAGTCAGAATTCTGAGGCATGAATTGCTGTGCCCACTGACTCACTTCCTCCCCCCCCCCCCCCCCGCTCCGGACAGGCCGGGGCCCTGAGTAACACAGGTTGTACCTTCCTCCCCTCATCCTAACACCCCCAACCTCTCACTGTGGACCTTACCCCTGAGTGGCCAGCAGTCGGGGGGGTGGGGGGGTGGGGTAGATTGCCAAGCAGACGGGGGAGGCGCAAACCCCCTTCCCAGGACCCCGAGTCTGATGGGTAGCGCAGGGCACCCTTCTGGATTTGGACCTGGGAGGCAGAAGAGGCCCCCCTTCCTCAGATCAGCCCTTTCCTTTCCTGCCCGGATCACAGAAAGTCTCGCGGTTGGGCAACCCTCCAAAGCTGAAGGCCTCCTCTCCGGAAGGTCCCTATTAAAGTGCAGGCAGCCCTACCTGGCCGGGTAGCACGTGGGCTCCCTGGCAGGGGTGGGGAGGATATTACAGCATCGCCCACAGAAACCAGGGCCCTGGGGTATACATGACTCAGGCAGCACGAAGCTGGGTCAAGGGAGGGAGCGGGTGCTGAGGGAAGAGCTGGGACAAAGAATGATTTAGTGGGGCTGGGTGGGGCGGGCAGGGGTTCCCAACAGGCCCCTGGCACTGCCCTCTCCAGTTAACTATTAGCACGATGAGTGTGATGAAGATTTCACTTTTCTGCGAAATGATCTGCCTGGGTCTTGGCCTTTTCTGTCTGGAAGTCCCCGTCTCCACCTTGTCCTGGACATCAGGAGTTCCTGGGAATGAAGGAGTCGGGTGGGGGTTGGGCCACTCGTCAGCTAAGGAGCAGCTCTGGGCAGCTCAGGACAGGCAGGCAGATAGCGAGGGCACAGCTCGCCTCCGCGGCTGAGAAGGAAGCTTGGGGTGGAGGGTTGGGGGAGGACAGCCACATACATTGACGGTACGGGTGGGGGGCAGTGAGATGCAGGGGGCAGGTTAGCAGGGCAACAATCACAGCACAGTGACTGCAAGGGACATCCATACTCAGAAGAGCACTGGTTTGGGCTTCCGTTTGCCGGCCTTGAAACTGATGGGTTTATACCCAGGAGGAAACTGACAGCCTTTGTGGATCCAAAAGCTTCTTCTGGTTGGGAGTCGAGGAGACCCATCTGGGGGCTGATCCAGCGATGCAAATGAGAAGAAGTGAGGTCTGCCCTGCTGCAGAGGTGTACACGGACTTGGGAGACATTTGGGAGAGGAGTGGGGCCCGGAGCTGGTGGCTGTGGGATGCAAGGGACGCGGGAGAGGTCAGCAGCAAGGACAGCCCGTGAGTCTGGAGACCTCTAGTACCCCCAGGGTGGAGAGGCAGGTCTGGCTAATAACTGGTGCTGGGACAGGGGTGGAGATAGACAAGGCGGTCAGAGCCCAGGAGGGACCCCAAGGTGGTGCAGCCTAAGCCCAGGCAGAGGGAAGCTCTTAGAGGCCTTGCCTTTCCCCCAGGGGCACCAGGCTTGGCTTTGATGCCTAGCAGGCTATGTGCCAGCCTGACCACACAGGATTGGGCTCGGCCCCCACAAGCTCACCCATGACAGGCCTCTGGGGCCCCAACTCCCACAGGCCCTCACTGCCTGCACCTGGGCTCCAGCCCCTCAGCTCTGCCGGCCCACCCTACCTTCCTTCCTCCCTCCCTCCCTCCCTTTCTCCTTCTCCATCCCTTCCTTCCTTTCTCCAAGCACCACTGTTGTCTTAGCTCTTTTCGTGACCCCAGCTATAATCCAAAGGTCATCACCTCATGCCTACCGTCCTCTCTGCAGCCAAACACCCTGTGAAGACCTCAGAACACTGCACACCCCAACATTGCTGCAGTGCACAAACATGGCTTGGGTCCTGACTCCACCTCAGACAGAGGGGTGTCCCAACCTAGACAGTGGGGTTCCCTCCTCCGATGTGCCTTAACCTCAAACTCACCTCTGGTCAGCTCTGAGCCCCAGTTTCTTTATTTGTAAAGAGTGATGATGATGCCGAACGCTGGGAACTGTTGGGTGGTTAACAGCTCGTACAAGGGGGCACAAGGCAGCAGGCCACACGCTGTGCCCTCCCTTCTCTTCCTTAGACAATCAGCACTTGGCCCCAGGAGGCCCTCCTACTCCCCTCTGATCTGACCCTAACCCCAAACTCAACCTTGGATGTTTTGTAGAACCGAGCCCAAAGCCCAGCTCCTCGGCCCGGGGCATGACCTCCTCCGTGAGCCGCTGCTTACCTTCGGCCCTTCCCTCCACACCCACATCCTCCCTGCGCGGCCCAGCCTGCCGGGCAGGCCTTCACCCCTCCACAGACTGCTTGCAAGGCCTTTGACTGCATGCAGCGCTCCAGCTTCCTCCTGCTCACTAACAGCTCCCCTGCCTTCAAAGCCACTGACCACCATCTTCCCAGGCTCCCTGGGTCTTCACAGAAGCTTTCTCTTCCAACACAACCCTGCTTCTCTCTCTGATAGAGCATTTGGCACATTTGGTCAACTGTCACTTATTAGCTCTAGCAAAGTTGCTTAAGCACTGTGTGCGTCAGTTTCTCTATCTGTGAAATTGAGTAAAAATTGAACCCTAGAGATGCCAGGGTAGCCCAACAGGTTGAGTGTTTGCCTTGCAACTGCGAGGTCCAGGGATCGAGCCCTGGCCCCGGACCGTGCAAACCCCTATGCTGAACTGTGGCGCAACTGGTAACCACTGGGAGGTCCCACCCCACATGGCCTCATGTCTACCTGTATGGAATGAAACTATGTCACAACTAATGATGTATAATTATGGAGACTGCTCTGGGCCCTCTCCCTTCTCACTTTCTTTCAAACAATAAAAAACCTTAAAAAAAAAAAACACAACCCAGGGGAAGCCAGGATGGCTCAGTGGGTTAGGCGCTCACTTTGCAGCATCGGGGACCAAGGATCGAATCCCGGCCCCAGCCCGTGTGGGCCCATATGCTGAACTGGGAGCTCCCCCAGTTCAGTTCTCTCTCTGTCTCTGTATCTCCTTCCCTCTGTCAAAAAATTAATAAATAAAGAAATAAAACTTTAAAAAAACAAACAAACAAAAAAACCCCAAAAAACTGTACCCTAATCATAGAGCCATTGTGGAAAGGAAATGAGAAGCTACACAGTTTCTGCCACAGAGCAATGGTCCAATAAATGCTATTTTTTTTATTGGAATGGGGATGGGTAGCAGAGCGATCTCTCCCTCAACAGCCCTGTTCTCCAGGAAAAGCAGCTCAGACCCCGCCTCTCCCCCTGCCAGGAGCGCCTACTGCAGTGCCCTGAGGAGTGGAGGTAGTACTGCCCCGTCAAGGTGAATCTGGTTCGTTGAAAAACTGATGAGACTGCCTGAGGGTCCCCTTCAGTCCCATTCACTGTGGGACATGGGTGTGTCTATATCAGGTAAATGGACACCCAAGAGCTAGTGGGGGTGTCAGCACCTGGGGAATCGCACCATATCACGCCCCTCACAGGCCTCCCATGGGGCTCAGGCTAGGACCCAACACAGGGATGGGGAGACAGGGCCACGTGGGCATCCGGGAAGACCTCCTAGAGGACCAAAATGGGGGAGCGCTGGGCTAAGAAAAGGAATAAGTTTTTATGGGGAGTTTCTTTGTGCCAGGCGCTTGATGTATACTATATCCTTTATTCTTCCTGCAAGCCTGTGAGGGCAGTCCCATTATCCTTTGCCAGAGGAGGAAACAGGCCCAGGCTGGCAAAGGGCTAGGCCTACGGTCACATCGCTGGTGGGAGGAGCAGGATTCTCATCCGGGTCTGTTGGGCTGGGAGGGCCCAGATGAGAGACAGCTTGAGACTGAGGATGGTGGGAGAATTCCAGTCCCAGGCCAGCTGCCCACTCAGCCAGGGAGGTTGTGGGCGGGGCGGAAACAGCCACCAGAAGCCAGGGGCACGCGGCAAACGAGGGTGCCAGGAAATGAACCCTACCCAGGGCCCTTCCTCCTGGCCCGCCCTGTGACCCTGGCCAGCCACTGGCCGCCTCCCATTCCCAGGGCTCCCTCCGAGACCAGAGGCAGTTGGGCGGGAGTCCAAGGGACGCCCCTGCCTGGGGGAGGAACCAGCAGTCTCTTGAAGCCCAGGAGGACCCTGCCAGGCCTCAGCCCCCAGTCCCCGAGGAGAGACAGGCAGGGTTCCAGGGACCTTGCTCTGTTTGCTTCAGACAGAGTTCAGATAGGGCCTGGCACAGAGTAGGTACTTAATCAATGTGTGTGGAATGGAAGCACAGCAGGGGTGGTGTCTAAACTGCTGGGCAGGAGCTGGTGAGACGTGGTCCTGACATGGTCTCTGCCCTACCTTGTGACCCTGCATGAATCACGGAGCCTCCCATCCATCAGATCGAGCTGTTATCCTGGAATGTACGCCAGTGCTTGGGTTCCTTCCAGCTCCAACAATGCAGTTCTATTCATTCTTTTACTCACTTGCTAACTTGTTATTTCAGCACAATACACGGTAGAGCTCAGTAAATATGTTTTGGTACCAATGAAGTGGTGGGCAGAGTGGTGGTGAAAAGCAAAGGTTGATGGGAGGGCAGTGCTTTAAGAGCGGACTCTGGCATCAGATGGCCTGGGTGACATGCTAACAGTGTGACCTTGGGCAAGTTACTTACCCTGTAGAACTTCGACTTCTTCACCTGTAAAATGGGGGTAATTGGAGTCTATGAGGGCTGTCCAGAAAAAAAATCCAGCCACCGTCAATAGAACAAGAATGGTCACATGGCTGGATACTTTCAGACAGCTCTCATGGGTTAGTATAAAAATTATGTGAGATAATACAAATAAAGTGCTTAAGAAAATGTTTGCTACATAAAAAAAGGCAATTCTTATTCCTTAGAAGGGTACAGGGTAAGAGTGATAGCTAAAGGGCACGGGGTTTCTTTCGGGGATGATAAAAACGATCCAAAATTGACTATGGTGATGGCTGCATAGCTCTGAATATGCTAAAAAACCACTGAATTGTACACTTTAAATAAGTGAGTTGT